>KV751345.1:6655665-6675145 GCA_001698575.1 Mola mola
TTCTGAATGCATCTCTTTCAGATACTTACCTAAAATAAAAGTTACAACGTATGCGAAAGGCCCCATAGCCCAGAGGAGACCCTGGCTGGGAGAATAAACCGCCTCAGCAGTTCCCATGATGTAACCTCCACCAACCCATGTTGCTAAAAGAAAAGCACAGGAAGCGAGAACAGAGCAAAACGCAGTGAAAGAAGGGTAAAGGAAGAGGAACACGCCGTCGAATAGACTGGCGCACTATTGGTGTAACGGATAAAAGGACTACCTGTCAAGGTGAAAAGCCCGACCACGGTGTTAATGTTGCGACCACCGACAATGGTCACCTCGCTCTTCTTGCCAGCACATGTCTTCTCCACTTCTTTTGATTTTCGAGATGCCCAGATCCCAATTCCGAGGATGACAATATAGAAAAGCAACACGGCCACGAGTCCGGGAATATTCACTGCCATGATCGTCCAGGTACACAACGCGCGGTCCACCAATTACACATTCATCGGTTTTATTTCCCCTCGATGGAAGATGTGAGGAGAACTGCGGTCCAGGCGGCAGCTATTCGCGTTCAACGTCCAAATTATCTGCACCACAGGCTAGTGCGAACCTCTTATTACGATCTTTACGGTACATGCGAAGCGACAGATGAATTCATCCGGTTTTCAAAATAAGGTGCACGTAGGCACGCGCCATGAAGGCTGTAGTCCTTTATGTCTGATTTTGATTTGATATGAACACCTTTCTCCAGTAAGTAGAGATTAATATTACTGGATTTAATACTTCACACACTACCAGCACTGGTATTATCAAGTACTTTTACAGTGTAAATTCAGTAGTCCCCCTGTCAAAGTCCCTTCTGCATGAAACAAAAAGGCCTTTTCTCTTATCTAGACAATGAATAAAACCTGCGTACAACTACGTAAGTAGTTGATGTGACTCAGCTCACTGCCTTTAGTGACTTTTTTTTAGTCCATACATTACCAGCACAGGTATTATGAAGAATGTAAATCCTTGTCAAAGTCCAAAGACTTTCCAAAAGTAGTTGATAAGCTTGACAAGATAGCACTTAGAGCTTGTTTTTCTAGGGCCATAAGTATAACTTTTACTGTGTACTTTATGAGAACTCCGAGACAGTTCTGCTGATTGATCAGCCAATATTTCTCATCTTCCTCTTTACTCGCCTTGAAATGATCTGTGAAAACGTCACCATACTTTGGTGCATTATTTCTCTGATGAGAAATACAAAATAATTATTCCAAATCCATGCATGCAGAATGCTTGTCTTCTTTCTTGCCGACACTGTCTTTTTTCGGGTGACTTTTGGTTTGGTGGCCAAGTTCACTCAGAGGGAGCGTTTCGCCACCTTTCGCCCGCTCGCAGCTGTAACTCGGTGACTCGGCCCACCAGGCCACCCGGATTAATGATAATCCGAATCTTCGTCCTGGATCACGACTCACGAGTCCGGGGTGTCCATTAACCCGGTTATCATGAGTCCTCTGGCTCCCTGGCTGCTGCCAAGCACGCGAGGCGGGTGAGAGGACTCACGGAAACACCGCGGTCTTAGACGGTTCGGTTCGCTGTCTTCACTCCAGTCACTGAATCTCAGTAACAAGTTCAATATCGCAATAAACAAGTGGTTTAACGTGGCTGATATTATTTATGCGCATGCTATGATGACGATTATTGTTGATTGTTGTTGTTAGTAGTAGTAGTAGTGTTATTGACTAGTAATGCAGCATATTGCAACCAAAACAGCAACAAACTATCGTTATATTATTATTATTATAATTGTTGCCACATGAGGAGTATTATAGCATCGTTATTTGGGTTTAAGGCGTGTTTGGTTTTTGGCTTGTGGAGTGTTAAAATAAACCCCTGTGACGTAATAACGCCTATGTTGTTCTTAATTCCGTATATGGTGGTGACCGTGTTTGTGGCGACAACACTGACTCAAGTGAACCGGAAATCTTCAGTGAGTGACTCAGAGTAACCCGAGTACATAGAGAAAGAGCCCAGTTTACCAGCACCAGCCCCACTATGTGTCTCTTGTAGCTTTCTCTGAGTTTTGGGGGGTTTTTTCATACTTCCTCAAATGAGACTCAGGCGGCAGCTCACCGTTACACAGCCTGCAGCTCACCGTGGGCACGCTGGCAAGAAAAACAAACCAATCCTCCACACGGACCTGTTTTACGACACAGATGGGGTTCTGAGAGTCACATGCCACATGTTTGGAAATAGAGTGGTAGACTGAAAAGTGATTGGCATGTAGAAACTCCTCAGTGTTGCAGTCGTTTTTGGACATCAGTGATATGGAGTTCCATACGGGGATACTCTATACAATAAGATCTGCGTAGGCTGCCGTGATTTTGGACTTAAATGTGGCTTATAAAGAGCCTCTTTGGCTTCTTTTGTGAGCTGACGTGACAAAGAAGACGAAATTTTGTTTTTTTAATCATTTCCTCAATCAGGTGCATCAAAATGACACACATATCCGGAAACAGATTGAACAAGTCATACGAGACTTCCTCAAGTCATTGTTCCACGAGGGTTTACTGAAGATGGGGGAAGTTTGTCATCTTAAATAAAGATATATCAGGAAATGTTAATGTGATGACTTCGTTCCTAACCGTAATGTTAGGAAAGCAAGTTAAAACGTTTATGTAAAATGGCCATCAGTGGACAAATGACATCCTAATAAAATGTAATCCAAGCATCACACATCTTTTCACGCTGACACAACTCAATTACACAACTGCTAACACATTTCATTAAGATGTTAGAATGTAATTGACCTCAGTGACTGTGGCTAATATTGAAAATGCGTCACTCTGTCTGTCTGGAGCTGTAACTCAGACACCGCAGCATCTTTAGGCTTCAACATTGCAAAGCTGGCAGGTTTTCACAATATCCCAGTCCTCCTCAAAGGTGATCTGGATCTGGATCTGGATCTGGGTTCTAGAATTTTTTTTAACTAATCAGCACCGTTACCCATCTTTTGATGAGATATATCGAATGCAAGAAGTTCATTGGTGCATATTTATGTAAATCATTCAACTTGAACACTCCAAGTGCTGACCTAAAAATCAAAAATGGCCTTTATTTCTAAAGATTTGTGACGTGCTTAATGATGTGGTCTCATTATGCCTTACATGTGCATGTTACACAGCTTTAACAGCAGCCTGTTCCAGTTTTAGACAGCCGGGTGTTCCCGTTCAATCTCCTTATTCGCAGCAGAAGACTGCAGATTGTTGACAAGTTTAAGGTTGCCTCCCGAAGGGTCAGAGGTGCACACGATCCAATGGTTTTTGTCCGCTTCAGCTTTATGGGAGTCCAAAAAGGTGTGAGCCGTCACCTCGTACTCTTTGCCATATGTGGTCCTGCAGGGACAGAACAGTTACCATGACGGCGGACATTTCGACATTATTGGAGCAAATTTTGAAAGTTTTATTAGGATACATGAGATGGGCAATGAAAGCTGATTCTCTCCTCTCTTGCAACTACAAAGCACATTTTTCACATCGCATCAACCTTATTTTTAAAAACTAAAAACCCTTCCCAACATAACTTGACTTTGCCGTTTTCTTCCTCTGAATTTTCTTTTCTTTTTTGCGTAGCACATACTGGATATTACCTGAGCCAATTTTTCAATGAGGAGGATTAAGGAGGATATCAGGTTGGTTGACAAGACCATAAATCAGAGTCCTTTCTGTTGCATTGAACGGAGCAAAATATTACTCTTGGTTTGGGCTTGTTTGATTGGAAAGTAGAACATACCAAAAGACATAATCGCCCAAAACAGCAAGAGCCTTGTTTGTCATGCAGTGTACGATCAGCACTTTCACATTGGCCTGAAGAAAAACAAAAGAATAGAGATTCATGCACAGAAAAGCTCAGTGCAGTAGTTGTAAAAAACAAAACAGTGTGTATGGATATACGTGTGAAAAAATGCTGATGCTGTGACAGGTAGAACGATTAAAGGTAAAGGTAAAGATAAGAGTGAAAACTCACGGGGACAGGCTGGCCTTCATACTCAAGCCTTTCTTGCGGGTCAAAGTACACTATCTTCCAGCACGACTGAACGGAGCAGTCAACATCCAGGTTCACTTCTTGCAGGCGGGACATTCTTGCACACTTTAAAGGAAATCATATTAATGTGAGATCTTGTTTTGAAAAACCTGTCTACTGAAGTTTGCATTTCGATTTGAGCATGCATGTAGGCTCTCCCGGTGTGTGACCGTTCAGTGTAGTGAGTGGTCTTTAAAAGGAAAAGAAACGTTGGATCTACCTTCTGAAAACTTTGCAGGTCACTCGTCAAGTAGAGCTGAAGAGAGAGAGAATGAAAGCTTATATGGAAACAAAAGAAGTGACATGCACAATGCAAACTGAACCATGTTTACAATAAAAAAGAAACACAAAAAAACAGAATCAGGCTAATGTGTTGTTTTTAGCAGAGGTCATTCTTACTCCTTGACTTCTTTATACTGTCACCACTCGCTCAGATTGTTTTTATTTTTCCTTTACAGCTCTGCTTCTGTCACAGGTGCGTAGGTTTCTTAGTTCCTGTTCTCTTCTTATAAACAAATACCCTGCTCACTTCTTTTTAAAACTCAGCACATCATTTAAGCGGTTCCTGTGTGTGACTTCCTGCGTGACCCAATCTGCTCTGTGCATCTTAATACGAGCTCTTCAGTCCTTGAGGTGATATTAAATGGTCAGGTAGAGATTTCTGTTGCAGGCCCACTCATATTATTTGTAATTCATGCATTTGGAAGACCAAATAGGAGATTCGTGCTTGGTGCACTTGGTATAGATTATGGTTCGAGTTTCTGGTCCTTTGAGGTTGCTGTTGCTGGTCAGTATAGTAGCAGAGTGGCAGGTTGTTTCCAATGGGTGTAGAAAATATATGTCCCTCTACCAAAATGAACACACGCGTTGTTAGAAAAAAAAAAAAGTTTTTTATTAACACCATCAAGCAAAATGGCAATATTTTAAATGTGATGAAATTATTTAAAATCTGGTGAGAATGCGACAATATTTCAATAATAAACATATACCAATGGTCCAGTTACGACAACAATATATTATCTTTCAGGCCAGATATAATTGAATATTGACATGTGCTTTACAGCTCTGAATGTACATTATGCCTGTGTGTTAATTCACTTACTCCCCTGGCAAAGCCACTTGTTGTTTTCAGGGCAAAACCTTGGTCATAATGCAGAGTTGACCCTTCAGGACTGCCATCTACACTGCAATCATGCAATTAGATTTACACGTGTAAGTCTGACAGCGTCACTGTCTCGTGTTTAATGCAGTTTGAAGTGTTTGTACCTGGTAATGATGAGGGCCGTGCGTGTGCTGGCCTCTACTTTGCCCGCGCTGACAGCACATGGGGCTTGGATCCCAGGCGAAGGAGTCGTCGTCACAGTGTGAATGTCTGCGCTGATGCTTATTGCACTGCACTCCCTGTCCTCTCCTCCCACGTTCACCAGCATCACGACATCCCCAAAGTGCAATCTCCCATCATTTTGCCCACTTAAATTCACCTAAACAGATGGAGCAACATGTTTATCAACACTCTCACCATCATCATTGTGAAATTGTTGCTCTTATGTAGCTTAAGCTCATTTTACCGGTGTCAGAATGTTGCGTTTGAGGAAGTCCACTCTCTGGCTGATGAGCTCGCCCCTCTCTCTTTTCTCCACATACCCTTTCTTTGCATCCTGGAAAACATCAGCATAACATAAACAATGTGTATTTTTAATATGTCTCCTCCACTGCTGATTTGATATACTACAAGTTAAAAATAAAGCTTTTAGAATATCATTGTATCATAGGTACTCGTTATTACTCCATACAGTAAAAAATATAACAATACAGGTACAAGAAAACATGCTTTTTCCTCTTCTCCCTCTTGTTTTCTGAAATTAGCAACATTATGCTGCATAACGGTGACTATATTTTGTACATGATGCCTTTGTTCTTTGTGGAACCTCTATGACAGATTGACACAACTTCTTCAATTCTTTCAAATATCGGCTCCCTCTGTTGCACTCCTTTGCAATATTGACAAGTAGAGAACATTAAGACAACTTTAAAACAGCAGCCATTTTGACATAGAATTAGTATCGAACACACAGATGTTACCAGTGATGCTAAATAATATTCCATTCAGGTAAAAAAAAAAAAAGCTGCTATAGACTTTTTTTCACGGCAGCTACATTGACAGAAACTAAAGCTAAACGTCGGCGCAATTAATAAAAACAAATGAGGCTCTAAACCAACCTTGATCCCATTGATTGCAGCTGAATTTATCTGCGCTTTCACATCCACGTGGCTCGTGTAATAAATGTACGTTGTTTTCACCCAACTCAACTTGTTTTTCTCTGTCTGAGGGTAGGACACGTCCTATGACTATCAATAGGAGACACGAATAAAGCTTACTTGAACGCATCTCCAGAAATGATAATACTGTGAAAAAGTTACTTTTTTTTAAAAATTTTTTCATTTAATTCCAAATGTCCCCTCCTGGAACCGCCACCTTACCGTGGTGGAGGGGTTTGGGTGCCCTAATGATCCTAGGAGCTATGTTGTCGGGGGCTGATTGCCCCTGGTAGGGTCACCCAAGGCAAATTGGTCTTAGGTGAGGGGCCAGACAAAGTGCGGTTCAAAGACTTCTATGATGGTGAATAATAACAAGGACTTGTGTACCCTGCCCGGAGGGATACCGGGACCCCGCCCTGGAGCCAGGCCTGGGGAAGGGGTCCGTAGGCGAGCGCCTGGTGGCCGGGCCTTTTTCCATGGGGTCCGGTCGGGCTCAGCCCGAAAAGGAAACATGGGTCCGTCCTCATGTGGGCCCACCACCCACAGGAGGAACCATAGAGGTCCGGGGCTATGTGGATCGGGTGGCAGTCAAAGGCAGGGGCCTTGGCGGTCCGATCCCCGGTTGCTGAAGCTGGCTATCGGAACATGGAATGTTACCTCTCTGATGGGGAAGGAACCTGAGCTTGTGCGTGAGGTTGAGAGATACCGGCTAGATATAGTCGGCCTAACCTCAACGCACAGTTCAGGTTCTGGAACCAGTCTTCTTGAGAGGGGTTGGACTCTGTTCTATGCTGGAGTTGTCCCAGGTGGGAGGCGGAGAGCAGGCGTGGGCTTATTAATAGCTCCCCGGCTCTCAGCCAATGTGTTGGAGTTTACCCCCGTGGACGAAAGGGTTGCTTCCCTGCGCCTTCGGGTTGGGGAACGGGACCTGACTGTGGTTTGTGCCTATGCGCCAAATAGCAGTTCAGAGTACCCACCCTTTTTGGAGTCCTTGGAAAAGGTACTGGAGAGTGCCCCTACTGGGGACTCCATCGTCCTACTGGGAGACTTCAACGCTCATGTGGGCAATGACAGCGAGACCTGGAGGGGTGTGATTGGGAGGAACGGACTGCCCGATCTGAACCCGAGTGGTGTTCAGTTATTGGATTTCTGTGCTAGTCACAGTTTGTCCATAACTAACACCATGTTCAGCCATAAGAGTGTCCATAAGTGCACTTGGCACCAGGACACCCTAGGTCGACAGTCAATGATTGACTTTGTAGTCGTATCATCTGATCTGCGACCGTATGTGCTGGACACTCGGGTAAAGAGAGGAGCAGAGCTGTCAACTGATCACCACCTGGTGGTGAGTTGGATCAGGTGGCGGGGGAAGAAGCCGGACAGACCAGGTAGGCCCAAGCGAATAGTGAGGGTCTGCTGGGAACGTCTGGCTGAGGACCCTGTGAAAATGGTCTTCAACTCCCACCTCCGGAGGAGCTTCAACCACATCCCGGAGGTAGTGGGGAGCATGGAGTCTGAGTGGGCCATGTTCCGCGCTGCCATTGTCGAGGCGGCTGCTCGAAGCTGTGGTAGCAAGGTCGCTGGTGCTAGTCGTGGCGGTAATCCCAGGACCCGCTGGTGGACACCAGAGGTGAAAGGGGCCGTCAAGCTGAAGAAGGAGACTTACAGGTCATGGTTGGCCTGTGGGACTCCCGAGGCAGCAGACAGCTACCGGCAGGCCAAGCGATCTGCGGCTCGGGTGGTCACTGAGGCAAAAACCCGGGTGTGGGAGGAGTTTGGTGAGGCCATGGAACAAGACTTCCAGTCGGCGCCGAAGAAATTCTGGCAAACTGTTCGGCGACTCAGGAGGGGAAAGCGGAACCCCGTCCACACGGTCTTCGGTGTGGGAGGGGAGTTGCTGACCTCAACTGAGTCTATAGTTCGGCGGTGGAAGGAATACTTCGAAGATCTCCTCAATCCCACCAACACGCATTCTGAAGAAGAGGCAGAGCCGGAGGACTTTGGGCTGGGCCCTCCCATCACTGGGGTCGAGGTCGCCGGGGCTGTCAAACAACTCCGCAGCGGCAGCGCCCCGGGGGTTGATGAGATCCGTCCCGAGCTCCTGAAGGCTCTGGATGTTGTAGGGCTGTCATGGTTGACACGCCTCTGCAACATTGCGTGGACATCGGGGACTGTGCCTTTGGAGTGGCAGACAGGTGTGGTTGTCCCCCTTTTCAAGAAGGGGGACCAGAGGGTGTGTTCCAACTACCGGGGAATCACACTCCTCAGCCTCCCTGGGAAGGTCTACTCCAGGGTGCTGGAGAGGAGAGTGCGGCTGCTAGTTGAACCTCGGATTCAAGAGGAGCAATGTGGTTTTCGTCCTGGCCGTGGAACACTGGACCAGCTCTATACCCTCACGAGGGTACTGGAGGGGGCATGGGAGTTTGCCCAACCAGTCCACATGTGTTTTGTGGATCTGGAGAAGGCTTATGACCGTGTCCCCCAAGGTATCCTGTGGGGGGTGCTCCGGGAGTATGGGGTAGATGGCCTTTTGTTACGGGCTATTCAATCTCTGTATTGTCGGAGTCAGAGCTTGGTTCGCATTGCCGGCAGTAAGTCAGACCCGTTCCCAGTCAGGGTTGGTCTCCGCCAAGGCTGTCCTTTGTCACCGGTTCTGTTCATAATTTTTATGGACAGAATTTCTAGGCGCAGCCAAGCGGCGGAGGGAGTCGGGTTCGGTGGCCTCCGGATTCCGTCTCTGCTATTTGCAGATGACGTGGTCCTGTTGGCCTCATCGAACAGTGACCTCCAGCTCTCACTGGGACGGTTTGCAGCTGAGTGTCAAGCGGCGGGGATGAGAATCAGCACCTCTAAATCTGAGGCCATGGTTCTTAGCCGGAAAAGGGTGGATTGCCCACTCTGGGTCGGGGGAGAGTCGCTTCCCCAAGTGGAGGAGTTCAAGTATCTCGGGGTCTTGTTCACGAGTGAGGGGAAAATGGAGCGGGAGATTGACAGACGGATTGGAGCAGCGTCGGCAGTGATGCGGACGCTGAAGCGGTCCGTTGTGGTGAAGAGAGAGCTGAGCCAGAAGGCAAAGCTTTCAATTTACAGGTCAATCTACGTCCCAACTCTCACCTATGGTCATGAGCTCTGGGTAGTGACCGAAAGAATGAGATCGCGAATACAAGCGGCCGAAATGAGCTTCCTTCGCAGGGTGGCTGGGCTCAGCCTTAGAGATAGGGTGAGGAGCACGGACATCCGGGAGGAGCTCAGAGTAGAGCCGCTGCTCCTCCGCGTTGAGAGGAGCCAGTTGAGGTGGTTCGGGCATCTGGTCAGGATGCCTCCTGGACGTCTCCCTGGGGAGGTGTTTCGGGCATGCCCATCCGGGAGGAGACCCCGGGGCAGACCAAGGACACGCTGGAGAGATTACATCTCTCGGCTGGCTTGGGAACGAGGAGTTGGTGGAAGTGGCTGGGGGGAGGGGCGTCTGGATGTCCCTGCTCAGGCTGTTACCCCCGCGACCCGGACCCGGATAAGCGGCAGAAAACGAAACGAAACGAATTCCAAATGTTAAACTTTCATGTATTCTATATCCGTTGCACAAGGAGTGCTGTGTTTCTGTTTTTAACTTTTAAGATTATACAGAGACAATGAAATATTCTAACATTGTGAGACTTTTCCAGCTGTGGGTCATGATTATGAGACAATAAAATGCTTGACACGTCTTGGTTTGTGTTCTGAATATGTTACGTAGTATTAGTAGCTGCATTATGTATTTGTGTATTATGAAACGACTGATGAAAAATGGTGAAAAATGCTCTAGTTTATGCCATTAGCCTACATAAATGAGCGCCTGTGGAAATGGATGACTGGCGAAGAGGTCAGACGTTCTCACCTCAAAATAAATTGAATAAAGTGTTTCATTAAAAGATTTTTTTTAAAAATCGAGAATTTCATAGAAACACAATATTATCAACCTTTACTGGTTCGTCACGTTTTGACCGTTATCAGACGTGGGGCGGCGCCACGTTTGGACCGCAGCCGGTTCTGGTCTGGGCCAGGATATCACCGTCGGACCGCTGTTCGCTGGACTATTTGCCAGAATTTGGCAATATTAGATGGGTACATTCGCCTGCTGACACGCTGAACCTCCGTTACAAATCACGCAGCCACATTCGAAGGCTGTACGCTAGGAGCACGCGATGCTAAGCTAACGCTAGCACCAGCCGTGCGGTAAACCGGGTTTACACCGGCAAGTCAAATTTCTCAGACGTACCTCCTCTAAATGCAGATCCTCCTTCCAGTTTCCGATTTTCACCGGCGTACGATAACTTCTGAAATGAGCCATTTCAGCTGAAATGGTGCCGAAAGATCCGCAGCTAGTTTTGTCCTCGGGGATCCGCTTTGATCTCCGGGCTATGACTTTGGTGTCAGAATTGCCTGCTTTAATGTGAGGATTCCCGGTATAATCTCAGATTACTTGCTTTAATCTGACAATCCTCGGTATTTCAGGGAAACCCTGTACGGGAAAAGCGGTGATAGATAATATGTAAAAATGTTTTTGGTATCTGACTTGCTGAACGTCACGTCGGCCTGCTCTGTGTAGTGGTTGCTATAGTAACTGTTGGTGACGCTACACGTTGTGTCGGGTCTCTCTAAACGTCGTCAGGGGGCGTGCTGGTGCAGCCCGGAAGGTTCTGACGCACTGCGCACATTGTCCTTATGTTTCGGTTTACTATACCGACACATACAGTTAAAAACAAAACCAGCAAACACACATGGAGCAATACAAAAGTTGTGCATTAATAAAAAAATAACCTGTACACATATTTAAGTCCGAAATAGTATATTTTTATTTCTGGTGTTTTATATTTAATGCCTTTATATTGTTATATTTTCTTGCCTTCACAAAAGCCCCCCAAAAGACGGGTGTTGCAAATGAACATCTGCTGTAAACACCATGCACCTGCATTGGACAACTGTTTCAGTTTGTCTATGTATTTTGTATCTAAACCATAAAAAAATGAAAATCGAATAAATAAGCACAGTCAGTGAGAGGCACATATGCAAATGTTGGACTCATGTGTCATCTTCATTGCCATAATAGTCTCAAACAACACAGAGCTGACAACATGCAGAAAACAGCATATCAAAGGGGCCTTCCACTCTTTTTAAAAAGAAGATAATTCATTGTGAAAGGTTCTAAATTAAACAGAATTTTTGCAGCTTCAAATAGGTTTAATTAAATCCTTCAATGTTGCTTTAAAAATAATATTCTCTGTCCGTCTGAAGCATATTTCCTTCTTTTGTTTGACATACAGTTACACTTTAACAGTTGTTATTCAAATGAGATGTGTCCTTCTCTCTGTCTGCCTGTGTCAGTGGCCGTTTGCCCGCCCTTGGACTCCAGAGCCGTTCATGTGACTCAGTTTGTGTGTTTTTTCCTTTGATGAGTCACTGTCCTCCTCTTCGTCACTCCTGTCATCACCTTCCAGCTGCAGGATAAAGATAAGCCACACAGAAAGGGATAAAAGTGAGGGTGGACATAAAATGTGGGCACATGGTAGAATTTGCATTGTTTTTGATAGGTAAAGAAAAATACACAGTGAAACACACACCTGGCTGAAAATAAACTTGTAAAGCATTCGTGATATGAGAAAAGCCCAGTAGATGTGGAGCATCTGCAGAACCGACAGCATCACATTGAAGAAGTAGTAGCCGAAGAAGGGAGCGTAGTCCTCCAGTGGGTACACCAACGTGCAGTGGATCAGCCTGTAGAGGATATGTGCACATGTAATATTTTCACAGAACACACCGAGATCACCATCACGTGTCATACTGGATCCATCCATTTATAACTCTTACCAGAATGGAAAAATGATGAGCCTTGTTGCCATAAAGAGAACTGTAAACACCACAAACATGGCGTTGGCAGTCTGGTGCCATTTGGCATAGTTAAACACTTTTGCGCCCTGAAAGACCAAAACAGGAAGAATCAAGCTGAGTTTTAGGTTTAAAATAAATCGGGTAGGATGGAGTCTGGCAAGAACCTTTTGCAGACATGTTTGCTATTTATATATGGCTTAAATAGTGTAATAATTCATTTACAAAAAGTATGATTTTTCTGTGATAATATATATAATATAGGAGGGGGAAATAACAGTGAAAGCTAATTTAAAGAACGTATTACAATATGTTAAAGTGGTATAGTAGGTTATTTGATTTTTTAAAAATTATAATAAGAGCGACTTCACAATCACCATTTAATTTAATTTCAATTAAATTTTATGTTTGCTTTCCTTTTTTCTTCAGTCTCATTTTTATCTGTTTATTTAAAGATTTTATTAGGCATCGTTGCAAACATAAAGAAGCCAATCAACACAGCCTGTTACTGCAGAATTATGACAATGCAAAATCAATGTTATTACCTCAATATCACATCAGCCGAAAGTGTGTCCATTAGGGTTGTAACGATCAGGGATGGGTATGAGTGTTCGAGTACTCGTTGGTGATTATTATTCAAGTAGCCTTTTACCATTCACATCCCTGCACTCGCTGGGCTGTTTTTGGCTACAACAGTTCAACTTAGTCAGTGTTACATGACAGCAGTGAGCAGGAAAAGACAGGCCCTCAAACTTTGACAAAAACAAACTATGTGGCGTTAAACATATAGAAATACTAGTTTGATGTTTAACCACGAGCACTTAAAACACGAGAAGTAACCAGCGGAGACACACATTTCCGTGAGCTGAAAGCTGTCCTGAGAACAAGCCAGAAATGTGGAAAGGCGTAGGAGGACAGTGGGCCTGAATTGAAGGATGATTAACGACAAATCGACACGGTGGCTTTTATTGCAGACCGTACAATCTAAAGCAGCTGCTAAGGAGTGGGGCACGTTGGTGCAGGTGCGTGCCTGTGTACGTTTGCAACTGCTCCTTGTTTCCATTGTTGGCTATTTATTTACAGAAATATTAGTGTTATATTCTAAAGTTTCTTTGACAGCCATATAGTCCTTGGTTAGCGGCCTTTTGCAGGTTATTTAGTAAACAATAGGCTTAGGCACTGAAGTGAAAATGGTGCTGACCTCTAGCAGTATGTCGGAACAGTCATGAACGGCCATAACAAGGGTTCCAATACGGATATAGTTTGAAATCCACGAGAAACTCAGAAGTGTCAGCGTGGCTGTATGGTGAATCACTTGCTCTTTGAAGTCCTACACACATAGAAATGACAGATAAACATGCTAGAATATGACACACAGAAACTTAATATATTTTACAGTATGATTCTAACAGAAAAGAAAAATGCCGTTTCTGTTTTAAAACGGCCACATTGGTACACTCACCTTCCGTCTCACATCGAAAGAGAGGCTGAGGAGCAGAGAAACATAGAAGCCCATTTCCAAGGTGTAATACCAGTACTGACATGGCAGCATGGACTATATCAACACATAGTAAACACATATAGAGATTAATTTACTGCGTATTGTAATATTGTGCAAGCCATCTCATGTTAGTGGATAAAAAAACAAAAAACACCTGCCTGTTTAGGGAAGCCTGCCCAAACCTCCTTCAGGTTATAAAGCCAAGGTTTCTACGGAAAACAGAGCAGAAAGGAAGTAGGGTTTGAGACAAGAATAAATGTTCCTGCATGTCTGCCTGCCATGTGAACTGCCGGAGTGTGTGAAACACCCTGAAGCACCGAGAGCAATGAGATAAAAATAAAGACAACTAGTTTCTCACGCTGCTCACAGTCAACACAGAGGGGTATTCAGAATGAGAAGAATGCGTCCCGTACAAGTTAAAAGTCTGTTTGATGGAAGAATCTGAGTGAGCGATAATTTTTAGATTAGAAATGAGAAAACTACTTACATCATAAAGAGCTAGGACTCCATAGACAAATGCCAAAACATAAAACACACATCTCCAGCTGTTGACAGACAAAAACAATAATTTCACTCATTTACATTTCCCACTCTCGTTTTTCGCATCAGTGTACAGTCGCCCGCACACCTGGCTTCGCAGAACCTCTTGCGAAGCCCTGGACGCTCCTGGTTCCTCCTCCTCCTGAACCACACTTGAATTCTTTTCTCTGGCCAGCTGGTCTTCTTACACAGAGACCTCACGTCAGCCTGGGTCACAATGGGAACACATTAAGTTTCACTCTATGATACAAAAAGATAATTTCATTTACTGTCCATCTAAGATCACATCTAGGAACAGGAGGATCAAACATTTGCGTTGGCATAAAACAACCTTAAATCCAGAATGCCCCAGTATGGAAACTGATATTAAAATGGCTATTATGACTGATAGCCAGGATTTACTGATGTCAATTTGAATTTAAAAAAAAAGTATCTGTGATAATAAAATTTTACGAACACTGACACACATGTGATGTGACACAGGGACAAATGCTCACACGCGCCTCCTCGAAATGTTACATAACCACTATGCCTGTCCATACAATCTTCACACAATCAAACAAACCCGCCCACACAGCGACAGTCACATTGTCTTCTTCAGTTTAATTTTGGCGGTTGAGGAAAACAAAAATGTTGTATTACTGCCAACTTCTGAAACAGAGGGTGAATCACATACACATTCGATTTAAGCGTCTGCCATCGGACAATAATATGTACTTGATTAACACAATCAGCTGCATTTTTACTTGAATTGACAATTTATTGCTAAAATGTTTTTTTTTTTTTTAACGAATGATAAAGAACATTTTACACCAAACAGAACATAATGGCAACAAAAAAGCAGAAGTTGTCTGTCAACTGTCTCTCACATTGAACATGCCATTGTCTGTTAGCCCCCTGGCATTATTTGGAAGCGGATCGTGTGCAAAACCTGAGCAGAAACTGTGAAACAGGTGTGCTTTAGGAGTTGCACAATAGAAACATATTTTAAAGATAGGAAAATGGATTGAAAGTTAAATATTCAATTGATTTGATTCGATTTTTGGTCAGCCAAGTGATGTATTAGTCTAGATCGATGGATTGCTACACTCCTAATCCAACCAGTTATACCTATCAGGAATATTGATACTGATATTTTAAAAAATGACTGATACCGCAGTGTGTGACCTCCATATTTGCTTATATCACCCTAAAAGCTGTACCTGAAATATAGCGTCATACCATACATGGAACTGCAAAATGTGGCACGTGTTATTCAGTGAAATCCCTATTTTTACATACCTGTGATGGAAACCGTGCTTGGCTGCTGAAGTACTTTTCTAGGAGTGGGTTTGGTTCTGCTGTGAAATGTACCTTGTCCCTTATTTCCCAAATATCAGCCAGCGGTGTGGCAAGGTACCTATAACAGGACGCAACAGGGAATGTGTGTCACTGTTTCACACAGCTTGTGCAAGACAATCCCAGTATTCTGAAACCAGATGTCGGCATTAGAGAGATCACTGGCTCACAGGCACATTTCATTCACACATTGTATGGTCGCACCTCTCGAACGCGTATCTGACTAGCAGCATGCAGAGGGCACAGGGTAGAGCAGCATAAAGGTGAGAGGCTTTGGCGTACACACGATCTTCGCTATCTGTTAGGTCAGACCAGGAGACATTTGCTGGCAGCCACAGACGCTCCCACCACAGCCACTTGCCAAGTGTCTGCAACATGCTGCTGGGAAACAGAATACACCCATGAAAAAAAAAACATTCAGGTTTTCACAAATAAATGGGGATACATTAGGTCAACTTGAGACCACATAAATAATCATTTGTAACATGAAGCCAAGTTGGCTAACTAAAGCAGTGCACATTCAGTGTAACTGGTGCAACTAAGCCAGTTTTTATAAAATTGGGTCACACAGTGCCAAATTGCACCATGTTTTTTTTGAGTCTTCAATGCCAATTTCTTTATTTGTTCCTGCTTGGATTTCCTGTTTTCTAACAGACATGAAGCCATGAAGGAAGTGAGTCATTTGGAGGAGAACTACAATGCATATCAAAGGGCAAGAAAGATAAAGCAAGGCAAGGAGGAGTTGAAGGAGGTAAAGTCCTTTTCTTTTGGACTCTGCCCATAACAGAATGTAGATAAAAACATTTTATTTTACCAGTCAGAATAACACTATCTAAAGAAACATAGTTCAAAATATATGATGTACTTTGTTAGAATATAGTATGACTCACAGTAGTGTCAGTTAATAAGTCAGCATGGGAAAACCAATACACATACCTGCAGGCACTGTTGTCCTGACAAGTTCCAATAGAAGAGGGGGAAGCTGATGTGGATACGGAGAGAGAGCGTGTAACAAATCAAGGTCTTCACTTGAAAAATATCCAGCTTGTGTCCTTTGTCGTACATCAGTCACAGAAAACACATATTTGTAGATGTACCTGCCCATGTATATACACTTACACTCACCTTCCGTCTTCCCGGCACAATGTCTTATCCAGGGAACTTCCCGTGTAAACCAGTTCTATTATGCATACACTCCACAAACACCACACCAAATAACAACTCTGTTAGATCACATATGTTCCTTTTGTTTTTACTCTTACTTTCTTCAAAGTAGGAGTAAAAGAATTTAAATAACAGAAGGCAAATATTTACTCATGAGCTAATGCTTTCCCTAGTGTGCACTGTGTAACTCATTGTGTGTGTGTGCGTGTGTGAGGCAACGGACTTCAGTGAGCATGTTGTTTTTTCTGTGTGGTCACTCACCTGGTTACAAAGAATAGGATCCTTCCCTCCCACTCTGCTCTTGTGATCACGCCCTTGTAGTTACAGCACGTTCTTTATGGTAATCTTAAGATCAACACTGGAAGCCCCTAACTGCTGAAGCACTTTGCATTCTCATTTGGGACAGCAGCCATTTGAATGTATGAACGCCGCTGTATCCTCACCTGCAAGAATTCCTTTGGAATGCCGGGAAGTCACAAAGGCACCATTCACTGGTGTTTCAGTGGAGGAGGGGCCTGTGCAGGTTATGGATTAGGAGAAGAGGCAACTTTTATCCATGTCGAAATTTGGAATTTCAGACATGTTCTAATACTTTTGCAAGAAAATGATGAATTTATATGGTTTCAGAAGGGGTAAAAAGGAAGTATCGATTTTGAATACAGCCAGAGGTTTGTACCAGAGGGGGGCAACAGAGACCACACCATGGGCCTACCAGTGCTGATGCTGTCATTGCCTCCCAGTGAGGATCTACCCGAGAACAGCATGTTTGGTTGTTGAATTATGAAATGGTTTTGTCATCTGGTATGTCGTCTGAAAATGGGTTGTTTCCTAAAATAAACATTTATAAAGAATCTAATTTTAACCCTTGCCGTCATAAATCAATATAACATTGTAAAGTTACCACAACTGAAACATAACTTGACCCCATTACCTTGAAAGTTCAAAAGGAAACAAAGATATCAAAAATATGTTGTTTTATTAGAATTTTACATTTTTATATATCAAAACCTCTAAAAATGAATATTAGATCTACAGGCATATCCGATGACAGTAGCTGTGCTAGTCTACAAGGCTGCACTGCTGCTTGTGTTGGACTAAAAATGACAGAAGAGCAGTGGCTACAGAGCTTTGTCTTTGGGCAAAAACAAACCAACAAAAAAAAAGAATATAAAGAGTATAGTCCATTGGTATTTTCGCAGGGCTTGGCAGGAGAGTTTCAGAGCTGTCTTTCTCTGGATTGTCCAGCTCTCTCATTGTCTTGACAGCCCTAAACCATGAGTATAAACATCTCTGTGAAGATTAAGAGGATAAAAAGGAAGCAGTGTTGATCACAATGGCCTCTCTTCAGACCCCAAGTATTATGTGTGCAGAAAGGGAGGACAGACGGAGGGGTGAGGCTCCAGGCACAGACATAAGAGGCTAATCTGGATAGTCCTCCTCCTCCCCTCTGCCACCCTCTGTTCCTTTCAGCTCTCTATACTAGTGTGCTACGCTTCAGTTCACTGGGGGAAGGGGGGATGCACTCTCCCAGTTTTGTAAAGATGGTGGAATGGCTAGGCTTGGTCAAGGGCTCTTCAGGACCAGGAGGCCTTTGTCGTGGAGGCAGGGTGGAGCACCGGGTTTTGCCCCTGGAGCGAGGCAGTTCAAGCGGAGGGCCTTTCAGTGCAAACAGTTCACTGGCAGCTTTGGGCTGTTTGGCTGATTGGGACTGTGTGGGATGTGGAGATGGTGGTGAAACTGGTGTGTGCGGGGGAGAGAATGGGTTGGAGGAGGCTGATAATGCAGAGCCAAGAGGAACTGGAGGAGTAAGGGCATCCATCTGCTTGATCCTTGTGAGGCTGGTGGAGTGGCTTGGCCGTGGCAGGCTGTAACAAGCCTCAGTCCCTCTGGGACGGGAAGGCAGGGTGGAGCAACGGGCCTTAACCCTCACACTTTGCTCTCTAGGTGGAGGGGCGATTAGCGAGAAGAGCCTGGAGTTGGTGCCTGATGTTGTAATGTCTGCTCTGGAGCTCTTCAGACTCTGAGATGATGGGAGTGACGGAAGCTGCCGGCATTCTTGTCTGGAGCCTGAGTGGGGAAGTTCCTTTGCTGGAACAGTACTCGAAGGTTCTTCATCTACATGAAATCGAAAAATCAAACACAAATCAGAACAGCTGACAAATGGCGACACGTGTAGTGCAAAGTGAAGATCACGAGTCGAAAAAGCAGAAAGTAGATATCAAGCTTTCCCCGCTCACCTAAAAGGGCCATCTCGCTCATGAAAGAATCCAGGTCCACAGTGACATTGTCATCCTTCTTCACTATCTTTTCGTCTTCTGCGTGTCGTTCTCCCTCCTCGTTTTCTGCCTTCTTAACATCTTCGCTAACTTCCAATTCTTTTTCTTTTTCTTCCCCTTCTGCCATCACACCCTCATTGCCGCCTTTACCTCCTGACTCTTTTTCTGCTTTTTCTTCAGTCTCTTTGTCTGACACGCCAACCTCTGGGTCACGGTCAAAGGTCCTCCTGGGTTCATCTAGTCTGACCTCAACCCCTTCTATTTCCTTCTCCTCTTGTTCTTTCACAGGACCCTCCACTACAATGTCTATGTTGGCAGGGAAGCAGGTGTTGGAGCGTTTTGGGGAGTGAGATTTGGCATGAGCTTCTTGGTCTTGATTCAACAGAAACTCCATCAGCATCATGTTCTCTTTCTTCAGTTGTTCACGCAGAGACCGTGGTACATCAGGGATCATCCAGGCAACTAACATGCTCAAGAACATAGCAAG
>KV751345.1:6675382-6694554 GCA_001698575.1 Mola mola
AGAAAATCTATTGACATCTTTATCAAAAAATAATACCAGGACTTTGGTGAGTAAAACTAAGTAAGTAAAAGTAAGTGATAAATTATAGTGATGTATCCAGTCACGGACTGCATGACTCAAACGGTACAGAAGTGTCAGTATTTGGGAGAATGACAAGAATAGACACATCTGATATCATACAGATAACAAGACCCTTTGTAAAACGTGAGGTGATAATCACTAAACTAAGTACAATTAAATACACCTTTTTTAGGTCTAGAAATTTTTTTTTATCAGCTAATGGCTAACAGCTGGGGAATTTTCACTCAATGTGAAATACAATAAAAGCAAAAAGAACTAAATGACCCAGTGTTACTAATCTTTTCATCATCAATTGAAAGATTGATTGACATGCTAAAGATAGTTAAGTATCCCTGTTTTAAAGTGAAACAAATATGCCACAGTTATGGTGACAGTGTATGATGATATGTAATAGAGGAGTTGAAATGTTCCAATGATGTTCAAATAATACATCATGCTTTAATTAAACCCCAGTTTTAATCTTATATTTAGTATTTCCATTGTCATACATTATTTCAGTCTTGGCAGGCTTCTGCAATTCTGTTAAAATACTTCTTTACTGTTGCAATATGTTGTTTATTACGTTCTGCTACTTATTTTTCTACTTAATATTACATCTTGCTCTTTGCTGCTGTAACACTTTAAATATTCCCCACTGTGGGAATTTGCATTTCAGTTCACGCAAGTTTGTTTTCAGTTCCTTTTTACTATGTAGACGGCAATGAACAGTTTAGTTTGTTAGCTTGGAACATTTATGGCTGTGCTGGGTAGTCTGTCTGATTGTATTTGCAATAAAGGTTCATGAAGTGAGATGAATAGACTGAAAACTTTACTTTTATTAGATAAAACAGATGTGGACAAAAAATTACTTTTGTTTTGGTTGAAAAACTGCAATATATCACAGTATATAACATCAAAATACTTAACATATTGAAATATCCAGATAATATCATATTGTGATAAAATCGTATTGTGGGGCCTGTGGCGATTCCAACCCGTATGAGCTCTGCTCACCATTGGGCGGGAACGCCCTGCTCACTACAGTACAGACTCTCATTCCAAATGATGTCATCAGCGCAAGACAGCAGTATTTGTATCCTGGGTATATTGGCTTCATTTTCGTACAATGGGACGAACAGGTGACACATTGTCCATCTTTATTTAGGTAAATGCTTTGAATATGCATAAGTGAGCTTTGCTGTCATGGTTTGGGTTAAAGTACATTAGTTACATCAGTTAAATAATGGCCTGTTGGACTTTTGGGCTTTCGATCCAGTGGTACTTTTGGAGTTCTGGGGTATTGGGCGTTTGGTACAATGGCATCATGCTAATGTGCCAGCAGCAAAGATAGTGACAGCGTTAAAGAATGAGTGAAGGTTTAAAAAAACGTAGGCACACCTGCATTTTGAAAAAAATCAACTCTAAAATGCATGTGAAGAAAGAATCATTTGGAGTAAGACACCCATTTCTGAACATATGTTAACACAAACACTATTGTTAATATTCATTTAATACCTGGAAGAATATTACAAAGGCCAGTTTTGCAGCCAGGACAGACCAGTACTCTTTAGAAAAGGTGTAGGCATCTGGTTCCCACGGTGGGTCTCTGTAGTCCTTATATCTGAAAAACAGTTTAAGTATTAGCCAGTAAAAGAACCAACAACAACATGACATGATCTATAGAGAAAATCTGCTAATTCTCACAAAAAGGTTCCTCTCTGCTTTAAATATCTGATTTTACAGTTACTGAAAAGTCTAGTGAGATAAGCTGATGGGCTCAAGGGGTTAAAGGGACTTTCAGGAAAGTCAAGATTAAGAATGTCAATCTGACCTGCACATGGTGACTCCAGTGATGAGGGTGGTGGTGGGCGCGGTGCCGGGTGGAAAGTCGCTGACATTAAAGTAGGACAGCGAGTGCTCTGTGTAGCCATTCATGGTACCATTTACACTGTACATGTACTGGTAAATCATACGTGGAACAAACTCTGACGTGAAGGAAATGACAAATGCCTGCAAAGACAAACAAGGAATGTTAACGTCAATATTGAATCATTTTCTGCTATTTCACTGAATGAAAGTTGGCAGCAACAACATGTACGCAAGTGTAGAAATGCACCCAAAAAAAAAAAAGAAAAAAGAAGACGACTTCCAATTAGCGAATATGAAAAGTGACGGTGAACAAACACAAATTAAAAATGAATTCATACCAGCTATTTAAAAACTTGAAATGCCACCTTGTGGTTTTATGCCTTGTGTGCCAGTCAAGAAGTTATTGCTTCCAGCGTACAGAATAACCAGTTGATCTTTGCCCAATTCGAAATGGTCATCATGATCATGAGAATGAAAAGTATGTGAGGTCACAACGAACTTGACACGTGATTACCAAATTCTAATCAGTGACTCACTGTTTCCAAGTGGACTTTGGTGCCAACTCCTTTAAAACATTCCTGAGACTCCTACACATGGCTGATTAAGTCCTCAACAAGTCACACTTGTTCAGTCAGAAACAAAGTGTCCACATATTTTTTTTTTTCTTTTTTTGGTTTAATTTTGTTTAGTTTTACACAGTTACGGAGATCTACTGGTCTTATTCTATTCCTTTGCGTCTGCAAAATTTTTTAATTACCAAACTCGGTGAGTCAGTATTGATGCCTTAAAGTAAACTGAACACATCCCATAAGTACAACATGATAATGGGCACAGTGGACGCACTCATACACACTCAGTAATACACTTACATTCGTAATGACAGAGAACTTGCTGATTCCACAGAGAATGTTGTACCAAATCCCTGGAGACAGCATGTGCATGAGGAGACCAAGAGGGAAAGTGTGTTTGTGTGTTTTGTGGAAAGGAAAGCAACAGGGAAACAGACAAAGAGACCAAAATGGAGGAGCAGAGTGGAGTAAAGGAAAAGAAAGTGATTAAAAGTGCCCGAATAGCTTACATCACATTCACGCAAAGACTGACTGACAGGGTAGAGATACTGTCGTCTGACGTCCGTACCTATGTCTTTACACCTCACGGCATCTGGCCGGCGGATCTCAGTGACAAATTTTGCAGCATCGAGGCGGATCTCAATGACGTTGTTGAGCAAAGCAAACGCTGGTGCCAGTGGGAAGGAGGCCACAAACAGAGACACAAACCCGTACTGGATTACTGTGGATAGTCATACACACACACAAAAGCAGGTGCATGGAGTCAAAACATGGCATTGTGGGATCACAGTAACAAGATTGTTATGAGATTGTTATGAAAACATGACAAAAATTATTACTTGATACCCATTGTAAGAAAAATGTTTTAAAAACTACTGGTACTTTGAAACCGACAAACGTAGACAGCAGTATTGCAGCAGTAGTGACTCACTCATTTCCATGTACTCTGAGCTCACGCCTTCAAACGGTTCGAGGGCAAAATCTTTGTCAAACTGTTGCTTTGGTCTCTTCTCTTCTTCTTTCACCTCACTGTTTTCTGCTGCTCTTTTCTTTCCCTTTTCTTCCTGTATTGTTCTGTACATCTTTTTTAGCTTACTGCGGAATAACGGAGGATGGAGGCAGAGCAAAGGCAGCATGGAGTCAAAGTAAACGAGTCAATACATGCATGTTTGTAGTGGTGAGGAAAAAAGAAATTCTACATACGGTATGAGAACCTCAAACACGTTGTTTTGAATGAGCTGCTTTCCCAGCATGATCATGCTGAGCTGGATACACAGCTCAATGAGGCAGCCTGGTGGAGCACACTATAAAAAAAAAATAGATGCACGTTATCTGTACATGTAGGGCACATTAAATAACCACGAGATTGCGTAACTATACCGACCTCCTCCATGCGATAGTCTCCAAAGACGTAAACGTAATCGCCAGGCCGCCCAGCAAACCTGTGAGAAGAGAGGACCGAGTCATGTGAGAAGGAACAAAGACGGATGCTGGTGAGAAGGGACGGAAAATGATCTCCTGAAAGACACACACACCTTCCCTTGAAGAAGGCTACGTAGAAAATAGGGGCAAAGGCGTTCATAGATTTGAGAAAGAAAGACTTGAAGATTAGCCTCTCTTCAAACTCTTCTTTTGTCTTTGGAAGTTCTGTTGGAATAGGGACACATTTTTAGACGGACAAGATGACATGTTTCAATCGAGGATTGACTTTTATTCAAACTTTCTAGATAAGTGAGACTGCCATTAAAGGACCCACATTTTGGACACAAAATCATCCATTTCTGGAAAAAAAAAACAGCTAAGAGGTGAGCTGCAAGCAGCAAAAAGCAGAAAATGGCAGACGACCCTCTCAGTCAGTGCACTTGTTACGACTTTTCTATACAGCTGTTACGTTACGTGCTTTGTTTTCAGAAGTATGACTCGTGATGTCTTGTCTCCAGAATTGTATGATTTGACTTTTGTTTCTCTTAAAAAAGGAAGTAACGTGATGTAATCGAATCAGGGCAAATGAATATTGTCCCAGCTCCATTATTTTATTATGCCAGTGTTTTGAAGGCATCATTTTTGAACAAATATGAATACAAACTAACACAGAGTATAATGACAAAAAAAATAACCCAGGAAAAAAATCCCAAACGGTAACGCAAACAGTGCTGACCATCACACACGCAGTAGTAATATAATATATTTCAACTCTTTTTAATGTGAACAAGTGCTCATTCTTTGTCTTGGTGGGGTTAAAGCATTTGATCTTTTTTTTTCCACCAACATGTTGCCCTTTCAGTCGGCAGTCGGCAGTCGGACATTTGACCAGCCAGCAAACATTCTGAACCACCATTCTGAGTCATAGATTATTCACATTTAATGTGACTGCATTCAGTACAGTACCCAGTTCCGTCAGCCACACGGCGATGGCTCCGTAGACCTCCTCCAACACCAGAACGACCAGCATGTTCAGGATGATGCCTGTGGTGGTGACGGTCATCCTCACACTATCTTTAGCTTCAGGATCGGGGTTCATGGACCACACACTTAACATGCAGATGCGATAAACTGCCACCCCAAACACTGCCGAGAAGGTAACGAAGATCTGCACACACACACACACAGCACGCGTGGCCACAACACTTTACAATAAGGTTAAGATAAATAACATTAGTAGCTGCAGTAATAAACATTTAAGAACAGTTACTAGCAGTTAATTAATGTGCCAGCTAAGCTTTTATTAATTTTCTTCATATTTCTTTGATGACAAAGAAAACGATGAAGCTTTGAATGTTTTTAATATTTGTTACTTGACAATATTTATTTTCAATTTACTTTTTTGTCACAGTTGTGTACATCTATCATTTAATTTTTGTTTCATTAAAATTTGGATTTTAATGTGTGAAACAAAATCAATTTGGCAACACAATAAAAAGGTGCAAATAGACAAAATACCAGCAAAGCAGAAACATCATCAGTTGGATGTTGTGTGCTGCAAACACAGCACAACCAAACAGAACAACACATTGCAAGCTGCACAGGTGACAACAGATATGGATATTTTTCAGGAGACACTAAAAATCGATGGACACGCGGGACACCTGTGTGTCACTAAATCGGATGTTTTTTCTTTTTTTTTCATGATGGCAGATAGAGATAGATTAGATCAGATAGATTCAAGTAATATCACAAAAACACACTACCATCGAAATATAGAAATTAAGACAAAAACATGTATCAACTAAAATACTTGATTTTTTTAACACTGCTGACTTCAATAACTTTAAGAGCGCGATGCGTTCATAAATTTTGCATAGGCATCAATATCATTGTCATTTATCTTCTAGCAGGATGTTTCTAGGGTTGTGTTGCGAGCATTTGCAAGTATGTGTGTTGGCAAATTGATTATGTTTTCTTTATTTGCTAGTGTTTTGTGTTATTCTTCTCAGGTTGCAGTGCAATGAGCTCACTTGGTCATTGGCAACCTCTAAACGTAATTGAACAAACATGAAAATAAAGTAAACATCGTACCAGGAATAATAAGGTGGACACATTGATGAGATAACCTGACAGGTGGTCCTCGATGTCCAGGGAGTCTGGCTCTCGCTGTCAGCAAAAACATGCAGGTTACTTAAGTACATGGCACAAAACCCCCCCCACACACACACAGACACAGACACTCACACACACACACATTTCTACAGTATGCTTTAATGTATCTGCACTGTGTTACAGATTTTATTTATTTATTTATTTATTTGACCCAAATTAAGCTCATGGAAAACAAATTCCTTCTGAAGCGCAGAAGTGGAAGGAAGAGGTCGGGGCTCAAAAAGGAATAAGGTCCATGTTTTCCTTCCACGGGTCATGTTTGTCAACTAAAAGGACAGATATCCCCTCCCCTTCTCTCCCTCAATCAGTAATCTGGGCTAATCTCAGGCAGGTAAGCAGCTTTGGACTCAACCACATACTATGTGTGAAGGGGTTTTCTTCTTTATGCGCCAACATACAGTCCTGCAGACAGAGTTAGACGGTAATTACTTAGACCTTCACATGCATGTTCTATAATGGAAGAATCGAGATCTGAGTTCACGTTCACTCTGAAGCAAGTTTGAATCTTTTCAGAGTAACGGCCCAGACCCCCGGCCCAGTAACTGTCAACATAATGTCCTGTCACACAGAGCAGTGCCGTGCTACCTGGGAGGCCAGCATCTGGTCTGTTTCTCCATAGACGCCTTCCCCAGCCTGAGTCAACTTTAAAACAAAGGCAAAAAAAACACAGAATGCGGAAAATTTAACTGCGTTAATCAGTTCATAATCATACAATTTGATCTTAAAGCCACATTACCTTCTTCTTCAGCTGCGCTTTCACCTTGTCTTTTTTCTCCTGGAGAGCTTCTTCATACTCAGGCCTCAGCTCCTCCTGCAGCACACACACACACACGTTAGATAGAGATGACTTTATTAATCCTGGTAGGGAAAATTAATTAGTATAATATGTTGAAACACGAAGTAACGAGTCGCACCCACATCGACAAAAATCCCTCAGTCTCAGCATTCTTTCAGCTATTCACGGACAAATACCCACAACACAGCTACGTTGTCTGATATGATGTATTCTCTTTTTGTCGGTTGTCGACTGGCATTTGCAGTGAGTGGCGGACAGTAAGTTCTTGTTGAGTTACTTGGTCTTTGTTCTTCCACTCCCCTACAATCCAGAGGCAAATATTGTACGTTTCATCGCAGTATTTATTTGGCTACTGCAGTAGGACGACTTCAGTTGCTGGTCACAAATGAACATTTTACAGGCTCAAAAATTACATTTTGTGCCGAACATGCGCGTGGCTGAAATCAAACTTCTGAACTGCAGAAATGTGAAATGAAGAGCCAGAAAATTCATGAGCTACAATAGAAGTTGACACAGGATACAGGATATTTCACAGACAGGGGTCATTCCGTGAGTAATAAGCGCTTTGATACTTTAAATACACTGTAAAAATGTTGCTTTGACAAGTTGAGTTAACATTTTAATAACTGAAAGTTAACTTGTCTTTTCAGGTTCAGTGAACTTGAAATTTTAAGGCAGCTCAGACAAACTTTTTAAAGGAGAAACAACTAGTTTGTTTTTACATTGTACACTTTGCTGCTAATTCTTGTCTACGTGACATGTAAAAGCCTTTTTCCTTTAGTGGAGCAACACCAACACCGACTGCTGCAGGACATGTTCAAGTTTTAGAATCTGCCCACATATATGCCAATATTTTTCTGCTTTTTTTGATTTTTAACCTGGATTTTAAAAACAGTCTGTCCATTCATGTTTTTCTCGTTTGCCTCTTTGCCTTGAGCCCTGGTTCTTCACACTGAAATGTAGCCTTAATGTCTGTAAATTCTTGTAGCCTTGATTCCTTTCTTTCTCTCCTCTCCTTTTTAAAACTGCAGCGATTAAATGTGCGGTGTAGCACAGCTGTATTATTTGTTTACTCTTTTCTTACAGCCTTCATCTGTCATCTTAATTAATTGGTACAACTTACAAATAACACATTGCTGATTCCTGCCCCGGCTCATTCTATATTCCAGCTGTGTCTGTCACCCTTAAAACCACTTTTAGGTCAATGGTGTGTGAAGAACCTGTGCATCCTCTGTCATATCTCTTTCCCAAATTGAAACCCACTTCAAGATGACACACTAAGATAGATTTCAGGGTCTCAGACAGGAGGATTGAGGAGAGAGGAGGCACAAAATGAAGAAATGAGAGGAGCGCAAGGAAAGAAATGTGTAAAGTGAGGAAAGGAAAGGAAGGAAAGACGTCCGTTCCTCTGAAGCATCACGTGAAGCAATTCTGATGATGGCGGTCAGAGCAGTGGTTCTATCAGGATTTACTGATGATCTGAGAGCGAATTCATTTTTTAACGATAAAATGGTATTTATTTATCAAGCTAAATGTCTCAGGGAAGATGGAAATTATGTAACGCATCAAACCCTACTCGGAAAAAAAAATACTCAGAAACGATCATCCCCACAGCCTTAACAGCTTAATCCGTTAGCTGTTGTCACCCTGGTATGAAACTTCCCTGAAATCAATTTTAAAGAGAAAGCATTCTTTAAATTTTTTTTTCCTTTTAATTAATTAATTAATTAATTCTTGCTATGAATCTTTTAGGTCATATATGAGCTGCACTGTGTTTTATTCTGTGGCTGCAATTGAGGCCAATAATTGTTAATTTTGTATTTTATTTAAATTTTCATGTTTAAATTATAATGATGGCCTATTTTACAAGGTATTTTTTTTAATCTTCTGTTGTTTTAACTTGATACAACCTGTTTTATTGTCTACTTTTGTTGTTGTAAAGCACTTTTTAACCTTTGTTTTTGAAAAGTTCCATACAAATAAACTTTGTTATATATTATCATTAAGTTGTGTTGTAACAGATCAGTCCAATCAGCTGCAGTGTAAGGGTGCGTTCCAAAGTTTTCTACTTTCTTTTCATGATATTTTATTTTTCCTTTTAACATTTATTAAGCATACCATTACATTCTAAAAAAAAACCCAATTTTTACACTATTATAATGGACAAGATAATTGATGAGGATGAGGTTTGATATGTTACGTAACTTAAATTTTACTTAAAACATTTCACTTTATGAATGAGCTGTAATATTCAAAAGACACTAATTATATTCTGGTTTATTATGTAATGTGAAAATCGATACAGATACAAGTAATTAATAAGTAATACAAAGGCATTCTGACAGGACGTGGTTCCGTTATCTCAAAGCAGGACATGGTACTTGCTGCTCTGCTGCTCTGCAGTGATAATTCTTTGCCTCTGTCAGTATTAGCCCATGTGCAGTTACATTAAAAGTCTTTACAGCTGTTAAGGCTGACTGACAGCCGATCCAGCTGCTGCCGTCATTAAGAACGGATGTGGCTTCACGTGACGCTCCAGAGGAAAGAGCACCTCATCTCTCTCTCCTCTTGCACGCTTTTTGTGTCACTCCGTGCACTCTCAGCGCAAATGGCTAAGACTTAAGCGACACAAGTGAGGGAAACATGGGTGCAGTTTAAGAGAATTGGAACGCACCCAATGACGGACCGGTGGCTGGTAATACAGTCGACACCAGCACAACATCAACGAACAATATTGCTCCGATGGACCAATCAGACATTTGCTACGGTTTAACACCACCTTTATTATCAGTGTGCCTTCTGGTAATGTAAACACAAAAATTAATATCTAATGCATACTGAACTAAAGGGAACTGATCCGGACGGCCTGTTGGATGCGACGCATATACACAAATATACAAACATGTCAACAGCGTTGGTGTAGTTACTCGCATTGCCAAAGGGGGAGTAAGAAGTTCTAGACTATAGATTTAAATCAAAAATAGGTATATCAGCAGGAGCTGATTAATTTCTAAATACTCCATACAGTGCTGCTACTTAAGGTGCAGAAACTTGGCCTTGGACTCACCTGGACTCGCTCCTTTAAACAGCATGAAAAAGAGAAAGAGAGATAACTCTATTAGGTGAGTGTTGTCGTTGTTGTGACCAGGCTGTGACCTTTACAGTAAGTGCACTGCTTTAAACCCAAGCCCATTAAAGGCGAAAGGGTCATGTTAATGCATGTATACTAATGACCCTGAGTGTTTATGCTCAGTCTGTGTGTAAATGGGCGGGCACCACTGAGATTAATGATAATCTACCCGGAAAAACCACAACCGATCTTCAGTCATCATGGTTGACCTGAGCTGTGAGGATAACACCCTCACACTGACCGACTTGGCACTTCAACAGCAGGATTTTATAAAAACAAAGAAAAAGCATGCACAAGGATTCACACTTATCATGACAGAGCTCTGACTGCATCGATTTCAAAATAAAGTAGGTATGTTTATTGCACATGCAGTATCCTTGAATGTATTTTTCTACCTCCTCATCCTCCAAGCTTGTCAGGTCCCAAGTATGTTTCAGACACATCTGTCGCCGTTTCCAGTGCTCCAGGAAACAGGCAGCTAAAAGAAGGTAAACATATTCATTAGCATTAAAAAATGTTAAAAAAAACCCCCAAAAAACCCAAAAACAAGCAAAAGAAACTTCATCTTTTTTGACTATACAAGAAAGTATTTCATTGTAAAATGTTTTAGTGGTATAGTTAAAAGAAGCACTCCATGCCCTCTTTACCAAATCATCCATAGCCTGGTTCAATATGAATTAACTACATGTTTTTAAGACATTAAAATGATCTACAAAAAATACTGACAAACTACTGTTAGTGTTGACTGTACGACTACAATAAAAGTCATACAAGCATACCACCTATACGATGACATACAGTTCATTTAGATGGCAGGTAGCAACTCGATGTTATTTATTTATTTTAATCATACATATTCCCCTGCACCCAGCTCCTCCACCTAGGTATCTTTACTGAACACTATCTTAAATGTGCGGCCTTAACAGGAAGATGAGGATGAGGAATAATTTTTGCACTTGAAGATGGCTACGCTAGGCTTTGTGTTCAGGCATCACTAAAATCTACCCATTACGGTACTTTTCAGCAAATCGTGGCTCACTTCAGCGAGAAGGTGTTTTAATTGGCTGTTCTATAAAAACAGATGCCCGTGCATGTTCAGAGACATCCCTGCAGTAAACGTTGCTCTTCCGTTATCATCAAAAACTGCATACACAGTAAAGACCGAGAGATCAGAATGATTGTCCATGAACCCTTCCCAAGTGCCCTGCAACTGTATATACGGGGCGAAAACAAGGAGGGAGGGGGAGATGAGTTGCTACTTTCGGGTTCTCGTGCTTGATTCCAGAAAGGGGCAAACACCGGCTTTAAAAGGCTTAATAATTCCAAGATTAAATTTTATGCACAATAGTTAAAGTTAGAATATTTTTAGGCTTTTGTTCGGCTTGTCTGATCTTGTCCAGGGCTCACATTTTATGAAGTTACCTCTCTTAATGTGTTTATAAAAGAAATAAAGACAGGCTTTAAGCGGCTGTTGCCTCCCCTGTGAGAGCCTTAAAGCTTCTCTGTGGACACACACCTTCTATTGTACTGTGCATGACTATGAATGTGTGTTTGAATGAACAATTACCCCACAGAGACATGAAAATAGCAAAGAGGACAGTGGCTCCATTGTCGAACAGGTATGATGCTCGGGCCAGTGAGCACACTGTACTCAGTCGCCAGTAGTCACACACTCCATCACACAGTGGGCACATGGTGATGTTCAGGTTGTCATCACATGTCTCCTGGCTGAGAAACGCATACAAATAACATGAACGCATTTACGGAGATAATATAAAGTACTTGCATATATTTGACGTATCTGCTCACCTTGGCACATTGGCATCCGCGGTGAATATGCCATACAGGAAGACAATGATGCCCAGCACAGAGGGAGGGATGAGGAGCTGAGTATAAACACCCAGCCAGGCAAAATACAACCCAATCTGCTCTCCAAAGTACTTCCTGTTAAAAAAAAAAAAGCACAAGGACATTGTATCAACTAGCTTACACATCGAGCCCCACTGGTTCGTCTCTATGAACAGCAAAACTAGCTCAACTTTTATTTTTGTTTGTGCTAACTGCTCAGTACCTGATCAGGTCCACAGGCTGGTATTTATGCATGACTCCATAGTTAGCCCATTCTTCGTGGAGTAGCTGAGAACAACAAAACATCATGAAAATAAGTTAAAACACTTAATAGTCAACTATATACAGGATAAAACTGAAAGCTTCTGTTTTAGAGCTCATTAAAATACTGTCCTACGTCCCTTCAACTGAGAAAAGACAACGCACATGACAGAGTGCTTCATTGTTTTAACTTCACACTCTTTTGACAATGACCCGGAGTTTTTTTCATCTCGAGATGATGGAGAGAATTTACTATTCAACGAATTCATATTTTTAATTGCAAATCACTTTTCAATCCACTCAATTATTACAGCATTTACAAGCACACGACTTAATTCCTCATTAGTTACATTTAAAAGTGTTTTTAAAAAATTGTATTTTTATAAAACAAGGATTTTTATCAGGTATTTACAAGTGCAGTTTCTTTTTCCATTTGCATTTTCATTTCCAGGCTGATTTTCTTATCTATCAGCTATTATGAAATCCTTATTATTTTGTATTATTCTAATTATAATTAAGCTTCTTTTTAAGCCTCTTAATTCACAATCATGTTCATGTGACGAAAATGAGTCAAACAATGCAAATGAGCCATGTCAGACTCTCTCTGTTTTGCTCTTACGTGGCTGCTGGTAGGAAGGCGTGGCCTTTCCTTGTCTAGTTAAGCCCTGGCCATGTTATACGGATCCCCTGGCCACTGAGCACGAAACTTTGATGTGATTGTTATGGCCACAGGCCTGTGCATTCTCTCCTCTCTATAGGTGATCTGTCTTTGTGTGGTGCTTATTTAGCTCGGTCAACCCTGACGTGCCATTGGCTGGTCCAGTCACAGCCTTCCACAATCCTGACACCAAACCTGAGTCTGACTGGAGCAGTGCTGATAGTGTCTTCAGTCAGAGAAGCTAGGTTTCATTGTAACCCTATTATTTGTTTATTTATTTACTCCACTTTCTTTTCCTTGTCAAAACATGGTGCCCGCGGTACCCACAATGCAAGACTGATGGTAGCTCAATCGGATATTCTGAGTGTGTGTGCACATGAGGTCTCCAGAGGTCTTGTGATGCTCCTTTTTTTAACTCTCCCCCCCAAACTCAATTCACCTGTCTGTCATTCCGCTGATCTTTCCGTCCTCTCCTTGTGAACGACCCCTAAGATAAAAACAGTTGCGAGCTTTTCAGATGACAAATAATAATATTCTTTTAATCATAAAGCGTTTCATTTTTTTTTTTTTTTAATCTCTATACACTTTTATACTGCAAACATAAGGATTCATCTATCCTGTGTGCCTGTGTACCTTTAGTAAGAGCTATATGTGCAGCAAACGCAGCACCCAAACACTCAAAAATCCTAATCCATCCATTTTCAAATACAACATTAGAACAGATGATATACACAGGCCTAGTTATTTTTAACATTGTCAACTGCAGCTGCTGTTTCTGTTATACTCACGTCATGCAGAGGGAAGGCAGAGTCGTAGACACCCCGAGCTAATAATGAGTTGATGCCTTTTGACACAAAGATGAAGATGAGCACACAATCTCATGGACACTGAAAGGTGGCATGCATATGAACAGCAGAGCTGCAGCAATTAGCAGAAAATGAGTTGCTATTTTCCAATTAATAAATCTTTTAAGAATTCTAAATGTTGACTCGTTGTAGGCGGCACGGTGGTGCAGTAGTTAGCGCTGTCGCCTCACAGCAAGAAGGTTGTGGGTTCGATTCCGAGTCAGAGCGTTTCTCTGCGAAGTTTGCATGTTCTCCCTGTGCCTGCGTGGGTTCTCTCCGGGCATTCTGGCTTCCTCCCACGGTCCAAAAACATGCAAATTGGGGGTTAGGTTAATTGGTCGCTCTAAATTGCCCGTAGGTGTGAATGTGAGTGTGGATGGTTGTTTGTCTCTATATGTCAGTCCAGGGTGACCCCCGCCTTCGCCCGAAGATGCTGAGAGAGGCTCCAGCCCCCCCCCACGACCCCTAACAGGATAAGTAGTAGAAAATGGATGGATGACTCATTGCAGCGTCTTAAATGGAAATATTTGCTCCTCTTCCAAATTTACGATAGTAGGGTCTTTGGGTTCTGTAGTTTTTCTTAATTCAAAAGGAACAATTATTGTTAAAAAATGTTTAAAAAATGGCAGATTAATCATGAAAAAAATATAAAATGACCATTAGATGCAGGCTTTATGACGAGTGTGCAAAAGGACAACAAAAAAACAGCAAACGTTTGACCTCACCAGTAGTTTGGCAAGTCTGTCTGCAGGTAATGCGTGAAATTATCTCAGCCACCTGGGTACAAACGTAAAATAGTTCAAAGGGTATGTGAGATCAAACACATATGCAAAATATTTTTCATAGCATGAAATTAAAAGATGTCGGTTTGTGGACTCACTATTCTGCTGCGTGTTGCGTTGTCGAATAAGGTGTCTGTGGACTTGATGTCATACCTGCAGGAAATGATAGGAAGAAGACCTGATGTGAGAGTTCAGTTTCGACAATAGACCAATGATTTCCAAGAAAACAGAGGTCAGTGCAAGTTTTCATGTTGTCTCCTGTTCTAATAGTACACAAATGATATAATTTGTATTTCAGAAATGTAAACAGCAAACCAAAAAAAAAGCAATTTAGGTGAGAGCTCATGATGAGGATGATAAAAAGCACACAGTCTGCAGGTTATTTAGATATTAGAATATTATCTAAATCTCTAACCAAGACTGAACTAAAACATAAGCCAAGGGTGACCCCCAAAAGAGAGTGTGCGTGTGACAATGCAGGTACTCACAAGTACAGCTTGTCTCGGATGAACGGGTGCTTGAGGGTTTTGAAATGGACGTGGGTCTGCGAGTCTTTGTTGACATCAAAGTTGGGGACGTCTGGTTGAAACGGCGTGTTGACTTTACTCGCGATGGAATCCCATAACCCAGCGATGCCCATCCGTTTCCGCAATTCGCACTTCTGCTCAATGAAACATGGAACGGAGTTCGATCAAATCCACTCAGTCCACACTGTTGTATTCATGCCACAGCTTTCTGACAAGATGCTCTTTAGTCCAAGTCAAAATGTGCCACCAAATTAACCTTCTGCAAATCTAGAACTACGCTGCATAGAACCGCTGTATAGTACCAGGGTGTGTAAACTACTGCGTCGAAGTACCAACCTTTTTCACAGCCACTTTGATCTTCTGCAGCTCTGCTTCTCGACTGAGTATTGGCCACGGGATGTGCAGCCGAATAAATCCTAAACCTTTCGATCTCTGCGAATAAACACACACATTAATGCACAAGGCTTTTTAACCTAAAAGCACTGTTCAACTTCACACCAACAACTGCGGTACGGAAAAAACAAATACTGCGGACTTGGATGGATCGACTGTGTAGAGGACTCTATTTCTATTTGCATTTACTTCTTCCTGCTGCTTGTCCTGCGGCGGCCAGGTGAGCCTTCTGTAAGTCCAAAAGCTCTCATCCTCCGAAGTACAGAAAATGAGTCCGGATCATTATGATCTCTTTGGGTAGGTACCACTGGGATGCAGTCAATTATCAATTTTTACCATGTGACAGCCTGCTCCCTCACTTCTGGAACTCTGGACAACAAGCCGTCCATGCAGTTAGCATAATGACCTTGTGCAGTGAAACAGTTGCGTGGGCTCAAATAGCAACTGCTGCACCTCCAATGTTAACATTAAAATCTATCAGGATGTCAAAACGAAGGAAAACGTAAATAAAAGCATTTTCTTTAATTTTCTGCAGATCTATGAGATTACGTCAAACGTTTGACATGAGCAAAAACAAACATTGTTGCTTTACGCCAAACAACAGAGTATTTGTTCTCTGTTCAACAATGTTAAATATTTAATTCCTGAAACATTAACCTAATCACATTTAACAGCTGCAGACATTAATAGACACACACTCTGACAAAGTGCACGCTGACCACATGCCCAAAAAGCAAAGTCAAACCAGCACACTTGTGAGTAGTGGATCACTCTTTAATAAGGCCCTATAATCTGCCTTTTGGCTTCACACTTACGCTCAGTGATCTAATTCCTCAATCAAAACAGCAGCAGATTTTCCACCGTCACAGACACAAACAGGCATTCAAACAGCTGTACAGTTAAAAACAGACCAAATAAACCACAGTACATGAGAGAAGACAACAAACTGTTAATGTTGTATGCAACAAACTCTTCATTTTTATCATTATTCTATCCTATATACCTGTAACCACCATTGTGAACAAGTTCTCTCTTTAATTAGAGTGCAGGCACCTCTTTATCACGCTCAATCTGCAGGCCAGCTTCAAGGAGACCGGCCTCAAACTCCTCCCTCATGAAAGCCTTCTCCTCGTCAGACAGCTTAGGCTCCTCCACGTCTCCTGCCGGTTCCCCTCCAGAGTCTCCTCCTGTCTCCCATCTCCCTCCTATCGGTATCGGTATGCTTCCGTTGGATGCAATGGAGAGGCGTGGCTTGGATCCCCGCCTTTTTTTGCTTTTGTAGCAAAGGATGTAGTCCACTTTTCGCTTGCCATCAGTGAAATAAAGCCCAGGTCCGAGATCGATGCCAGACTCCTGAACACAACAATGAGATCAGAGACAAAGTTTACATTGTAGGGAGTTGTAAGCCCATGTAAGAGGTCCGAGAGTGGCATCCTGAGCTGACACAGAGAGCTGGAGGATGGGCGTGTGTAGCGTTCAGAGGGTGCCATACCGGAGGGAGAGGCTCCTCATTGTCAGGGTCAAGGTCGGGGTTCGCGCTGGCAGGGCCTCCGTTGGCGGCATCGAACCCAATCCCGGACAGCGATCGAGCCAATGAAACGAGCTTCGCCGAGTGAATGGATGAGGACTCACTCATTTCTATGGTGACAGGCATATAGTCTTTTCCGTTTCATCCCTCTGTTGGTACAGAAGAACGTAAAGTTCAGTATTTACAGGATGGAATAGGATGTTCCATTAACGGCGGAGCCACACACAGCAGCAAAGGTGCCCTTTAAGTGTAATGACGACTTATAGCGACCATCATTACTGTTTGTACTGTTTGTCTGCCAGTTCTGAAACTGCAAATAATCTTATAGGCCTGAAAATGTCAAATTAAAAACATGACACCGAAAAAAAAAAGGATGTAACGTATAAGTAAAAGTAGTGCAAAATAAAATTTTAGAAAAAAAAAAAAAAAAAAGGTATAAAGTTAATTTAGCGCAATTTTTGCGTGATAAATATAATACTTTAACAATATAAATGAATGGTTTTGTTTTTTATTTTGCTTTTTATCGTTTGGTTTGCTTTAATATTTGATAATTATGGGGGGTTTTTCTGCCTATTGGAGTTTCGGTCACAAAAAAAAAAAAATGAAAAAACAAAAAAAAAAAGCCTAACATGCCTCCCTTTTAACATGTTAAGACCCCTCAGAATGTTTTTAAACCCCTCATGGGATTCCCGTACCCCAGGTTGGTAACCAATACTTTAGCCAAATAAATGCAATTAATATTTAAACTCCCATACACATAAAGTTTTGTGAATAAACTGTGGAAGTCAGTGTACTGGTTATATATGTCAAAGCAGCAGTGGACATTGTACGTGGACTTTAAAATATCGTGTTTGTAGAATCTGACAGTAATAGCTGTTTTAGACAGAAACATCCACTGTAAGCCATAGTTAAGCTCTACCGTCTCTTTTTTTTTCCCCCCAAATGAAACTGTAGGCTCAGATTAAGCTCACGCTGCAATCCAAGCCGCACAGTTTGCAATCTGTTGGGGCAATTTGGTCACTGGGCTCATTCTTTGGGGATAAAGTGTTGGGAGACAGCTGAGGATTTTGAGTCCTCCACTGCTCGATGTGCATGTGTCTCCCTTGGGTTTGAATACACAAACAAAAAATATATGAAGCGTCTGTAAGTGGACAAAATGACCCAGCTGACCTCCCTGAAATTTGCAGATGAATTCCTTGAGCTGTGAAAGCTCTTATACTCACACCAAACAGCCGCAACATTAAAACCGCCTGGCTAAAATTGTCTTGGTCCCTCTCACGCTGCCTTAACAGCGCTGACCCATCAGGAATGTCGGGCACCGGGACACTGACAGTTTGCTCTTGATGTTTTTCTGGTACGTGGGTTGTAAAAGTGACATCATGTCAGGAGCCAAAGTTTTCTCAGCGGACCGTCGCCATGTAACAAGATGAACCATCACTGCTTGTTAGTGCTCTCAACAGCAATATCTATTTTGATTTTATTGATTTTTCTTGGCAGCTCACACATTTCAAAAAATGTGACGAAAGTCTTTTCCGAGGCCCCGCTTTTATGAATCTGAAAACATACAGCCGCGCCAAGTCTGAAGGGACATTTAGTCGAGCGCCTCTTTAATTTCACTCAGACAATTATAATAATAATCTCTGCAGTGAAAGCGTTTGCACAGCTTCCTGCAACATTACGTGGTAGTGCGGCTGGAAGAGAGAGGTGTGCACGCACGACTTGTCATGTTCCTGCCATGAGACACTCCGGTCGAGCGCACATCCACACACATGACGCATACGAAGGGCTCCAACAGTCAATCCCCTTACACATATGCAAACACATTCGCAATAATCCTTTTTTACCACGTGTGGGCAAACACAAAGCCGACATGTAAATGCCGAACGTCGCTTGGAAAAAAACAACGACACATAAAACAAAACTAAATCATAACAAGGCTGCCGGGATGAGTCTTCAAGAATGTCACACGAAAAAAAAATAAATAAATAAAATTTGCTATGGGAGCCAAGACGTGCCACTGTAGTTGTTTTTAGAGACACATAAATAGACTTGAGTTTGTTTATCTCATGTGCTGTCAGTCACATGATCCATGTCTTGTGTATTAGTCACTTAGCCCATTAGTCATGACACCTTCTCCCACGTTGTTGTCGCTCACCCCGAACGCTTATACTGCTCATGCCCACCGATATGCACACGTCGTTTGTTTGCGGGCACTTTAATCACGTATCTGAAAAAGTTTGAAAATTTTGATTTTTCGTCCATTATTAAAGAAAGTGAACATTTAATATATTCTACACTCATTCATGCAC
>KV751345.1:6694571-6733816 GCA_001698575.1 Mola mola
AATTCAAAAACACATCTCAAAATATGTGAATATTTCACTGAAACAGTGCAAGCCATATTCATCAAAATAAAAATTTAAAAAAAAAGGCTTGACATAATTCATTTTATGTGTAATAGATACGGAACGTCTAAAAGTTAAACGTTTCGAATTGAAATATGACAAGTATCAGTGTCAGCAACAACGTCTACAATGATGTGCACTGTTTGTTTTTGTCTTATTCTTACTATTCGCTCTCCTTTTGGAACAATAATGAGTGCTGAGAGCAACTGAAGACCAGTCTCACTTTCTGAGTTGCTTTCTGAGTTGCCCTCTTGGCCAGATCTCTCTCCACACAAATAATGACTTCTGCAGTCAACACCTGTTTTTCAGGCGTCTTCTGTTACTTTCAGCAGAAACATGTCTATTGACGTCCCGAGAAACTCCATAATGAATTTCAAAATGATTTTTTACCATATTTTTTTTTGCATTTGAGTGAAAATGAATGATTTTGCATCATACTGCAGATCACTGTTTCACTCCGCTGCCTTTTGTCGCATTCAGGCGCGTTTCTCACCTTTGCATTTGCCACGTTTTGTGTTAATCTAAAGGAGTGAAGAGTGTTTGGCAGATTGGTTTGTCCTACCTGACTGAGTGAGTGCGACCCAGCGTGCGTCTCAGCACGGAGCTTAAAGGCCTGTAAGCTTGCTGACAGCTCAAAAGCGGAGGCGAGAGGGTCACCTGCACCCTCACATTAACACTGACAGAGCAGAGGGCGTCGGTCTAATGCTGCCTCTCCTGGAATACAGCAGATTACACATCGCTAATTTTAACAGCTGCCCGCTCCCTTCTTGTGGCGCAACAGAAAACACACCGCGCGCGGTCCGGGTTCGCCGCCGAGTCCAAATGGACTTGCGGGAAACTTTCCCCAGCTGCAGCAGCTGCAGGCGAGCCTGTCACAGACCCACTACACATATCCAACTGATTGATTTCCTTTGGGATTAATGAATCCCCCCACTTGTCCGGAGTTGCTTATTCGACACCTTATGCGTGGAACTGACCGCACGGCACCCAGCTGCACCCACCCGGGCTTTTAAACGACAGAACGCGATGGTTCCTTGTTTATGACGCTACAGCTCAGTTAAAATAGTGCAAAAGTACCGACCGGCGCAGTCAGAGCCGACAACATGGGACATTAATAAGCCTTTAAAAGGTGCTGCAGGTCGGGCGCGCACCTGTCCCGGTAGACTTCTGTAAAAATTAGAAGAAATGAAAGTGTGAGAAGTTTGGAGGTGGACTCACCAGCGCTCTGGGAGGATCAGATCTTGGCAGTGGGAGATGGATGACAAGACGCGCCAGGCGCGCAGCCTACCGAGGGGCTGAGATGGTGGACAATCCGTGCGCGCTCCCGAGCCCCTGGCTTAACACGCGCGCGCACGGGGCGACTAATTCCCTGAGTGTTTCATAGTCGGGAGAAGGAAGGTGTGAAGCATATACCGTGTGTGTGTGTGTGTTCCAGGGGGGAAAGATCTTACAGGTGACCAGACTTTGAAGAGAAGCTTGTCTACTGGAAATTATTGATTGATTGATTAAGGATTTACTCTATGCATTGTCAAAAAAAAAATGTTTGACATCTTCAGATTGCAATTCAACAAGCTGTTAAAAAAACAAAAAACTTTTCATTTGGTGTCAGAAATAAGAAAGAAAAGCAGCAAATCCTGACATTTAAGAAGCTGGAACCTCATTCTTGATCATTCAAGTATGAAATGATTATTCGACTATCACAATAGTTGCTAATTCATTTTCTTTTGGTCGACTAGTTAATTAATTGATTAACTGTTGCAGTTCTACATGATTCACTTATTTCAAATAGCCCAAAGCATTATTTGAACAACAGCCTTTCAACAAACTTGCTTTTTGTGACCCTATTAAACTATTCATATCCTTGACCAAAAGACTTTCTTTGTTGAACTAATTTATACTTTTATTTTATGCTTTGATTCTTTCTTATCTGCCCCCAACTTATAAAACAAAGAAAATATCAGAAAAAAAAACTTGCTATCACTTCAAACATCTAAAACAAAAATATCAAGCCCAATTAAGGCAAATTCAGTTTTTAAAAGCATTTCCTGCACTTTCCTAAGTTAATTTTATTTTGAAAATAAGGGATCACATGACTGGAGTTAAGTGAAGGGCATTGTGGGTCATTTTTTTAAATTATTTATTTATTTATGTTTTGCCATGTCATGATGCTAGAGCTAACGTTGTGTCCAGCATGGCTCCAAACAAAAGTTATTCTGCACATGGTCCAAGAGACGCACACAGTAACTCATATGTGTGCTGAAACATTTGTCATGGACAAAGTAATGTCAGTAATTGTTATGTTATTTCAGTTCTTTGTGTAAAGCTGGCATGAGTTGGTCTGAAGACTTTAAAACGCCACAGGTTTGTGTTTGAATGTTTTGTCCTTTTATTATTTTTGTTTTTATTTTCCGTTAGTTCTCACGGTGTCCGCTGGAGTAAGAAAGAAGAGTCAAATAAAACTTCAAAAGACATCTGTATGATTTGTCACCATTTTATTAATTGGATCTGTGGAGCTACAGAAACTGACAAAAGCTTTTTGTTATAGAAAGAGAGGGGTTTAATTTATTGTGATTTGAGGTGCTGTGGGTTTATATGGAGACAGTATATTTGACTTGGATAAACATACACGGTACATGCTGCATTTATAGACTTTCTCTCTCTCTCTCTCTCTCTCTCTCTAGGTGCAGTGTTTGGACAGACAGTTGCATGCGGTGACGGACAGGACAGTGTGGTGGCTTCGTGTGCCATTAGCACAGAGGACAGGAATGCTGAGAGGCTCTGTCCCCACAGCAGAACAACACACACACTCTTGCTCCACGGCGGCCCTCTCCAGGGAGTACACGGACTTACTGTGACATTTGCCCTGACACACAGACACAGACAGAGGTTGAGTGACAGTGCTGTGGACTTTATAGGCTAAACTTAAGGGGAGTAAAAGAGAATTAATCCTGTATGTTTAGTCTTTTACCTCACAGTAGTGTAGTTCTATATGCTGATCTGATTGGCAGTCATCCACTCTGATGTAGTTAAGGATTCCTGCCGTCCTCCGGCACTCTGGCTCCGTACCTTCACACGTGCAAACATTCTTATTAAAATCACAACACTTAAAAAAGGAATAAAAAAAAAGAAGTGTACACCACATTACAGCCGGCACAGCTCTACTTACACATCTCACAGCAGCTCGCTCCAATCTGGCTGACTTTCCCCTGAAAGAACAAAGAGAAGAAAGGCTTCATACAGAGGTGTGGCAGGTACGCAGACATACTGTAGGCGTGGGAACAGTGCAAAGATGGGTGGAGGGTGAGCGTGCGTAGCAGTCGTACCCCCTGGTCCAGGCATGCTTTGCGGTCAAAAGGAGGGCAGGTGGTGACTTTGGTTTGCAGGACAAGATCTCCTTTACTGTTCACGCTGCAAGTGTACTGGCTGCACCCGTCCTCAAGGGTGGTGTTCACCTGGAGGGAGAGTGCATGAATGAAGACATGTTTTCTCTCAATTTTAAAATGATAATGAGTAAAGAAAAAATATGCACATTTATAAGGTACTGTACTAAGTAATAGACATAATTTAGTATGGCATGGCACAGTATTGTGTAGTATAAATTAGTAAAGTATGGACTAATACAGTGAAATTTTGGACAGTATATATCATAGAAGGGCAAAGACTATGCTATATGTTATACTATTCTAGTATAGTAGAGTAAACTATATACAATAGTGACACAAGAGTTTGTCATATGTCGTATAGCGTGTCATATACAGTTCAGCATTTACTGTATAAATATATATTATGGTATAGAATTATAGAATGTATAATAGAATTGAATACTAAAGTTTAGTATGGGTGTAGTTTATAAAACATTTTTGTTTACTATTTAATTGTGTAGCACAACATGATATAGCTTGGGGATAAAAACCAGCTAAAAAATATGTCTGTGTAAATATAAATAAAGGTAAATACCAACATTATGATGATCATCATTTGAAAGCTTGAGTTGCAACAGTTCAAGAGTTACAGGGTAGTGATGTGATGGATTTCAGTTAGATATGTGGGCGGACCACATCATAAAATTTACAATTCTGATTAATAGCAGATGAGTTGATGCTGAGTGGAAAAAATAGATTTATGAGGAAAAAAATAATCACATTCTCTAAAATGTGACTATAGTTTCAGCTGCATCTTTTGTCTCCTCTCTGTCAGACACTGTTCACATTAATGCCCAAGGAGCAAAATCTTAACATCACTGCTCACTTAAATTAAGGGTGTGACTAAACACTATTTTCAACATTCAATACAAATCATGAAATACGGGACACAATTTGAAATTCATCACAATACATTAATATACCAACATTCTTATTAATTAATTATTTGAACAAAAGCACATTGAATGTTACTGATGTTTTACCATTGCAGAAAGATGTGATTGTGACAATAATATAACTTTTGGGAGGTAAGTAACATGAAACATACTTAAACGAACATAAATCATTTACGCAGTTCTCTTGAAATAAGTTTTTGTACAACAATGAACTAGATGATACTTAACAATATCAGACTATCACGATACACATTTCAAATACGCTACAATTATCGCAACGCGTGATGTATTGTCAGACCCTTAATTATAATCATTCAAAATTGTCATTAGCTTTAATTTTGGCACTCCGCCAAATTAAATGAGTCACGATTACTGTGGCAGGATAGCCTTAAAACACACAGGAAGGCCCTTTGCACTGCTTAAGCAACCTACTACTCAGCATTAATATAGAAAAACAAGAATAATCCCAGGTTTCTGTTCAGCACTGTAGCCAGGCGGACACCGAGTCAGAGCTCTGACAAACAAACGATCTTTTAATTGATTCAGACGAGGGACTTCTATCTGTACTTGTTTTGTTGGATCTTAGTGCAGCATTTGACACCATCGACCATCAGATACTCATAGAGAGATTAGACAACTTATTGGCATTAAGGGAGCAGCATTAAATTGGTTTAAGTCTTATTTATCGGACAGAACTCAATTTGTACATGTTAACAATGACTCTTCTATGTACACCAAAGTTAGCTATGGAGTTCCACAAGGACCATTATTAGGGCCAATTCTTTTAATTTATATATACTTCCTATAGGTAACATTATCAAGAAAACAAGATATTAATTTTCACTGCTATGCAGGTGACATACAGTTATATTTATCCTTCAAACCTAACGAAACCAACAGACTAGCTAAATTTCAAGCCTGTCTTAAAAATATTAAAATGTGGATGACCTGTAATTTTTTACTGCTCAATTCAGATAAAACATCCAGATAAGATGTCCTGGGTCCTACACACCTCAGAAATAGATTATTGAATGAAATCTGGGAGTTGTTTTTGATTGTCCTTTGACTCCCACATAAAACAGATCTCTAGATCTGCCTTTTTTCATTTACGTAATATTGCAAAAATCAAATACTTTCTGTCTCGAAATGATGCAGAAAAATTGGTACATGCCTTTTTTCAATTCCAGGCTTGACTACTGCAACTCCTTATTATCAGGCTGTACAACCAAATCAATAAAGACCCTCCAGCTGATTCAAAACACATCTGCTTGTGTACTCACTGGATCATATTTCTCCTGTTCTAGTATCTCCGCATTGGCTTCCAGTGAAATGCAGAGTAGAGTTTAATGTTCTCTTCCTCAACTACAAAGTTCTAAATGGTCAGGCACCTTTGTATCTTAAGGAACTATTATTGCCCTATCACCCAATTAGAACGCCGCGCTCTCAAAATACAGACTCACACGTAGTTCCTAGGATCACTAAAAGTAATCTGGGAGGCAGAGTCTTCAGCTATCACGCCCCTGTTCTCTGGAACCAGCTCCCAGTTCAAGTCCGTGGGGCAGACACCCTGTCTGTGTTTAAGAAGCTTAAAACCTTCCTTTTTGATAAAGCTTATAATTAGGGCTGGCACAGGCCGGCCCATAGTTATGCTGCTATAGGTCTAGACTGCTGGGGGATTTCCCATGATACACTGAGCCCCTCTATTTCTCTACTTTGTTCTCTCCCTTCTTCTACTCTAATCTGTCATGTCACAGTATTTGTGTTACTAACTTCACCCCGGGGAGTTTCTCCCTGGAGTCCCTCTGCCTTATTGACGCTCAGCCACCTGGTGACATGGGCCTGACGGTTTTGGTAGCGACCTGCTATCCGGTGGAGATGTGACCTTGTGTCTGAGATCATGATCAACTTCACCTATCTTACTCAGCTAAAGACAGAGTGGCCTGGAATCCTTACCTGGATCACTGTCTGGTTCCTGGAAGCTGCTCTTTAATAACATGCTTATTATGTTTTGGTGTCCATAGACTGTAATGCGTGTCATATTGTTGTGCTCTGTACTTGTGACATCTATTTCCCATCTACCCATCCCAGGGAGAGGGAACCCTCCTCTGTGGTTCTCCCTGAGGTTTCTTCTTTTTCCCTGTCTAGGGTTTTGGAGTTTTTCCTCACCCGGTTTGAGGGTCTAAGGGTAGAGGGTGTTGTTATGTACAGATTGTAAAGCCCTCAGAGGCAAATTGGTATTTGTGATTTTGAGCTATGCAAATTCAACTTGATTGATTGATTGAATTTTTGCTGCGCGCATGTCCCACCATGTTTGCAGCAGGATGTCTGCATTGTGTGTGAAACAGGGTTCATAAGCAAAGCTTCCACTTTTCTGCACAGCACCCACCTGCAGAGTGATCAGTTTTCCATCTGGCCTCTGCATGAAGCAGGCAGTAGCAACACACCGACCAAAAAAAAAACATTGTGGTCAATACTGCCTGTTAGTTCATTTGGGAAGACGGACATCAAAGGACATTACTGTATATTCAGGGAGATTTTCTGGATAGGTAATTCATTATTCATGTCTGTGAATAGAGTGAATCATAGAAAACTAATCTTTGAAGGAAACTACTGATTAGTTAGCGATGAGCATTGTGATGAGTGATTGGTTACCAAGGGGCAAGGTGAACAGGTCCTCCTCTTGCAGGACAGTCTGTATTTCCTCACGGCACCGTCTTCCACCATACATTCGCAGTGTGTACACATGTCTACCATCAGCCTCTCCCCAGCCTGTATAAACACACCCGAGATAATGCAAGGAAAGCATTATTCAAATTTTCTAGGATGAGAGAAGAGCGCTGCTTTTCTGCATGACTTACTCCTATCATAGTTTGGTTGAGGACACAGGCGTCCAGAGGGGCTGCGGGGCAAAAAAAATCTCAAGTTATTGGCATTCATTGAAAAAAGCATCATGCACCAGGCTGGGGGTAGGGTCAGGTCACTACAGGTTTACCGCAGTGGCAGCGGGGGCAACAATCCTGCGTGTCACAGCGCAACTCTGTCCCCAGCGGGCAGGATGGAGTGTCCATAGTGGTGCAGCTGACGTTAGTTGCAGTGATGAAGACCGCGTCTTTCACTTTCATGCACCTTTGCAACACACATTTATCATGTGGAGACTGCCACATATCTCCCACCTATAAAGAGCCAGACAATAAAATCAAATAAGGGATATGAGAGACAGCCGAATCGACAGTACACAATGTTTTTCACACACATATAACTAGAAATATGCATTGCCTGAGCGAATAGATTGCTATCTCATCAAAGACTTTGTGCTGCACCAGAGTACTTTTACCAGATCAGTAGACTTTGCAATGCAGGTCACTAAGAATGACTCGCTTCTATTATTCATGAATTTAAGATTTGTCTGCATGCTGTACATACATGTCTGAGTTTTGCCCCAATCATTGCGTCCCCTCGCATCTCTCCCTCTGACTCCACACAGCTGGTAGGCGTGCACTTCCCACAGCATTCTCCTATTGATTGAGTGTATATGGAGCCCTGAAATATGCAATAAATATGTAAGAATTAATTGTTATAAAAGCATAATACAAATATGTATGTATGTGTGTGTCTCACCAGAGGACAGGTGCGATCACACACAGGTGGCGTGCATTGAGCAGTGTGCAGGGATGTGAGTTGGTCCTGTTGCTGACTGCAAGTGCACTTATCGCACCCATTCTCCCATTCACTCCCCACCGAGTGAACCACGCCACTCACCACGCACACCTAGAGAGACAAACAATAATAAAGCAGGACACAGTGCAAAAATACATGGACGCTGAGCAGCCCGAACATGCACTCACTTTGTCTGGCAGGCAGTTGGTTTCTATGCAGCCGCAGTCGTTGGTAGAGGTGGCTGTGATGAAGCCAACAGGGCAGGCGTAGGTGGTGTTCTGGCAGTTGCACATGCATTCGAACACGTCACAGCACTTTGTCTTTTTCACTGAGAGTTGGCGATGCGCAGGGCAGTAGGTGGGAGCTTGGCGGGCACAGTCTTCCTTTTTACAGACTGGCAGGGAGGAGAGATATGCGATAGAGATGACATTAATGTGAGCTATTCTTGTGTGTATGAACAAAGCAGAGCACGAACACACATGCTTTCATGTCGTACCGCACTGGTGGATTGGCTGACATTCCCCAGGGTTTTTCAGAACAACAGTCTGACCATCTTCACAGTGGGGCACTTCAGGCAGCTCACAATTCACCAGATCACACACTAGAAAAATTTACAGAATGATGCTGTATTATTATTATTATTATTATTATTACAATATTCTTAAACCAGATCTGGAAGAAGAAAGAATGAAATAGCAATGCCACATACCACACTCATACTCTGGGCAGCACTTTGACTCTCTCTTCTCCCTCAGGATCTCACAGGGTCCACACCTAGGAGCTACACACACATGCAGATGGTTCATTATCAAAATATGTTTCAGCAAAAGCAGACAAACAGAAAGCTGTATTAACAGAATGGATTCTTGCCTTTGATGTCATTGCACGGCCGTGCGGTGCAGTTGATGTGTTGTTGGTCCAAGCACATGCAAATCAGACATGGGTTCTTCTCTGGCACCCAACTCTGCATGTACTGTACGAACGAGTCAAACCGTGTTCTGTTATAATGCTGCTTGGCAATATTAGAAATAAACACTAGAGGGCACTCACAGCACACTTCAACAGTGAAAGCTCTGATAGTTGCCCCATATAATTCTATTAGCACGTATTCCTATAAGTAAGAGGTTAATTTAGTTTTTTGTCAAACATTTAGTGACATATTCTTTCATTTGTTCATGTGTTTCACCTCATACGTGAGTCCCTGTTGGTCAACACACTGCCGGCATGCTGCTGGTGAAACACACCTCCCGTGATTCAAAACAGTCCCTCTAGTACAGAAACAGCCCTCAGTCGGTGTGTCCATACAGGATGACTTGTTACTCCTGGCAGCCAACCAGTCACCAGGCAACGTCTGTATGGTACCACAGTCATCTACACAACCTTCCCGACATGCATGATACTCCATAGGGGTGGGGCATTGTAATGCTGTAACACAGAGATCCCACTGAAGTTTAAGTTAAGGCTCAGACTGGATGTCAAAATGTGTCCTCTGCAGCAAGCTCACACATCAAAAACTGACTTACGACAGAGGTGGGGCCTCCTCCAGTCCATGCACACACCTCTCTGTCTGCAGAGGTGTGCATATGCGGATATGAGCTCGCACACATCTGATTCCTTGCATGCCTGTTCCTCACACTTTGCAAGGAACACCTGGACGGGAATGTGCGCGTGGCATGGTTCAAACACCTCCGAACGAAGGGCCTGACATCCCATCGCTACCCCAGACACGCACACTGCCCGCGGTTTCGGTAGACACACACTACCATCCGCAGCCACAGTCCAGTCTGAGATAAAGGCTGGCTGGTCAGTGGTTGAGCTGCCATTACGTAAAGAAAGGACATTAAATTTATCCTCCCCACAGGCACCTGGATAAACATACAGAAAGAAAACAGTGGTCAGAGAGAGAAGCTAAGAGATATGAGCAGGCATGTTTTGAAGAAATTAATCTGTATTTAAGTTACCACACAGTCCTGCAGTGTGGCCAGCAGTGGTGGAGCTGGACAAAGTGATGGTGAACTCATTGCTCTGAGGAGTGAAGGTCAGGACGTAGCCATGTTCAGACTTAAGCTGCAGCATCAGTCCTCCATAATGAATCAGCTCCAGGCCAGCGTGTCGCCACGGCAGCGAAAGATCTTCTCCATCAAACACGGCCTGCTCAAACACACATACACACACACACACACACACACACACACACAGTTAGTAGTAAGACTCACATACAACAACTCCAATCCACAATGCTCAAAGCTTACCGTCATATCATCTTTCAGCAGTAGTTTATGCGACTCGTGTATCACCTCCATGGCATTCATGCAGACCTGGTTGTAATTCTCTGTGTCCTGACAAGGTCCACTGTGGAGTTTAACCTCTGACCCCTCACCGAAGCCTTTGCTGATCGTGAGAAGCGTGTATGTGCATAAACCCTCCCCGTCCATTCTCAACGCCAAACTGTCAAACCTCACCACATGATTGGTGGAGCTGCCCATACACATGCCTGTCAACACACACCAAGCAGGAAGAGGAGTGTCCATATGGCAGTCAGATGCATGAGATCTCTTCAGAGGATAAATAGACCATTATGCAAACCATTCACTGTTAACAACCGGAGTTGTAAATAATGTGATATAAATATTGACTGGGTTAAATGCACAGCTAGAAGCTATATAAACCTTTTAATATACATTTTTAATATACATTTTATACATACAAGGGCATTCCCAGTGGCAGCCACAGGGCTGCTGAACTCTGACAGGTGGCATGTTGTTGCTGCAGGCTGGCGGCTCCAGTCTGTCACAGCTGACTTTGTGGTTCTGTACGGTCACTGCCCCACTGGGGTTGCAAAGGAGAGAGTGGCAGCCATCCTCCATCAGCCATGACTCTCCAGGCTGAAACACATTGATGCAAAGAGATGCCAAATTCAATACACAGAATGCTGCGATGGCTAATGTTGCATTATTGCTGGTATGCTGCAGGCTGGCGGCTCCAGTCTGTCACAGCTGACTTTGTGGTTCTGTACGGTCACTGCCCCACTGGGGTTGCAAAGGAGAGAGTGGCAGCCATCCTCCATCAGCCATGACTCTCCAGGCTGAAACACATTGATGCAAAGAGATGCCAAATTCAATACACAGAATGCTGCGATGGCTAATGTTGCATTATTGCTGGTATAAACAAATCTCACCTTTCTCTCAATTCCGTTATCATCAACACACACTCCTGGTGGACCAGCTGAGAACCAAAGCAAAGATCAATCATTTTGACCCGGATAAACTGAACTCTGTGATTGTGTGTCTGGCTGTGTAAGCACCTCTGCATATTCTCTCTACATAACTATGGTCCAGAGTCAGCAGCATCAGTAATTGATCCCTACTATTTAAGTGCAGGGTATTGTCTTGGTTGCCATGGCGGCCAAGAACACCAAGCTCACTCTTGTCATAGGTCGGTCCCACCCCAATAGGGAACACTGACACACCTGAGGGAAGAGCCTTGTATAAGTGATGTATGCCAAAGGAAGATGGAAAGTGAATTTTCAACTGACATATTGAATTTTAATCATGAAACTTAATTACCTGCAGCCACAGCCTCATTTGCTGCATCTCTGACATCATCGGCAGATTTATCAGTTACCAGCATCACCACGGCCTTAGCCACACCAACTCTTCCACCACTGACCGGCGAGATGGCTGCCTGTACAGCAGCACGCAGGGTGGAACCTGCAAACAGACAGAACTGTGATCTTGTGTGCATCGGTGTTAACCAGCAAGCACACATTAGTTAATGTATCCATTACCTAGTGCGGGGGCAGCGGTGGTCCTGCTGGGTATGTGTTCCACCAGGTTGAGGAGGTGAGATTTGCTCTGTTCATCCCTCCAGGTGAGCTCTGCTGTGTTGATATCTCCATACTGAATGACACCCACCTGAGTGCCATTCAACCCTGCACACGGAAGCAAAATGTTAAATCACTGTAGAACTGCAGGGAAGGGAGATTTTAGGTTGTTCCCATAACACAGATTTATGTTCAAGGACTCATTTTTCTGATATTTGGATTTAATTAGTTATTATATGCCATAAACGAGAGATGAAATGTCTTGATTAACAGCTGAGATCTTTTTTGTACAATGGGAGGAAGCAGTAACATATCGTCCATCTTTATTTATGTCCACTGATGTTTACTGGTCTGATTTGATTATTCCGTATGCTGTGCAGCCACCAAGCCATCTTCAATACAATACAAATAAATAATAATAAAACAATAAAAATTGTAAAGTGGCTTAAAGCTCCAGTTAATCCTTCTATAAAAGCAAAGAATTTCTGATTTTCCTATCAGTCTGACATCAACTCATCAGATTGACTTTAAACTTGGCAAGTGTGTTGCTGACTCGAGGATGTGCATGTGTGATTTTGGCAAAGTTTGGATGCATGAGGCATTCAATATTAATGAAAATGCTGTCAATATTATGTTGGGTGTCTATTCTTCTGCCCTTTTGAGTAAAAACATGGACAGTGAAACTCTGCCTTAGCAACCCACTAGTTGGAGTACAGTCCAACTAGTTCCGGATGACCACTGTACTAGTTATTACATTTTAATAATAAACCATTTCTTTATTTATCTTCTCTTTTCAAAAATTTCTTAAAACCCATGACCAATATTTTGAAGTATTATTATAAGAGAGCGATGAATTCAAAACAAGTAGCACTAATATCAATACTACATATAAAGGGTACAAAGGGTATTTTTTGGGTGCATACCGATGTCAGCATTTTTGATGAAAGACTTGACAAATGTCTTCATGTCTTCAATCTGCTCTCCAGCCTTCAACAGGAACAACACATCCATAGGCTTCTTACACGGCACTGTGCAGAGAAGTCTCAAATGAATACAGGCTCCTTTTCGGCTGACTGACATGAATTTGTGTGTTTGTACCTGATGGTGGCAGGGTGGAGAGTGTTGGGATGACCATGGGTGGCAGTGTGGGAAAGCGGGGCCTGACTGTGGAGCGACTGATGTTGACCACACGGGTGACCAGCGTCTTCAGACTATTGTAGTCGTCGACCATCAGCGGGCGATGAGGGGAGCTGAATGACATCAAGTCAATCTCATTTACTTTTGGTCCAACACCGATGGGATACACATGCGTTTGTGTGCTCATAGATGGTGGGCGTGTCACTGTGTCTGTAGGTGGGTTTTCTGTCACAAGGAAGACGAGCTGAGGAAGGGTGGGGCCGCGTGAAGGCTGGACAGTAGACATTTCGTGAACTGTAGTGACAGCTGCGCCTGTGTTTGTTTTACTGCCACCCCTCCAATAAATCTTCCTCAGTTGTTGCAGCAGCAGCATCCTCTGCCGCCTCAGCTCCAACCGACTGATCTCCACAGTGACGGTTACAGAGTACTGGATCACAGTGATACGAATCACCTCTTCCTCATTTGTCAGCTGCGTGATCACCTCCTCCAAGAAGAGGAGCGTCTTGTTAAAGTTGACCTCGCCAACGGAATCAGAGCCTTCCACAATGAATGTTACATCTTTGGTTGGAGACAAGCCAGAGGGAGAGGTGAAGGTAGGGGTGCTGGGGAGGTGTCGTGTGGGGTTTGGCTTCACAAGAGGAGACAAGGTCGTGGTGGTCGTGCTCAGGAGAGCTTTTGCCGGGGTGGACTTCGGTGCTGGAGGTTTTGGCACCTCTGGCTCCAACCCCAAGGTGCACAGGTATTCTCTCAGATCTAACAGACGGTCAGATAGCTCACTGGTGCTGCTTAGCACATAGGCTCTGTTGTCTGGATTGACTTTGGTGATTTCATTAATCTGCCCCATGTTTACTCCAGGACCTATTGCTACCATCAGAGTGGTGATGTCTTTCTTGCGGAGCATCTTGGTGATCCCACGGACCGGACGAGGGTTGGTACTAGCAGTCAGGATAATGGCAACACGTCCTGCGTGCTCACGCTTGTTTTTGTCATAGATGTTGATAACCAGATACTTGACAGCCTCATCCAAGAAGGCTGCATCTCCTCCTGTGTAATGCAGGTCATGTACAGTCTTCTTAAACAGCCACTTCTGAACCTGAATGCATGAATAAGAGAGTAAGTAACCAGGATAACTTCACTTTTACAGATTTCAGCAAGCAGCTTCTTTGATTGATGAAGCAGGCCTATTATCCCACAGAATTCTTAATGCACTGCTGCATTTTCAAGCAAGATTACACAGTTTGAAGAATCACACATGTATATGTTTGTCTACCTGTAGGTCGTATGTTTTGACTCCAGAGTGGTAAAGCAACACCGTGGCTCGGGTGTGAGCCGACCCCATGCGGAATTTTTCAACCACACTGAGAATAAAGTCTTTGGTTTCCTGAAATTCCCCTTCGCTCAGGGCTGTCGACCCATCCAACAAGAATGCCAAATCCATCGCGCGTTCGCATGTGCCCTCGGGCATCAAAGTACTGAAGGGCAGGGTCGTGAAGGCGGCATAGGCAGTTGTTGGTGTGGGTGTGGTGGACATGGTGATGGAGGGACAAACCTCACAGCTCAGGGTGTTGCTGTCACAGTGACTTCAGAAGAGAAAAACAAAGTTTCTTCAAAAATTGTCAAGACTCTCATTGAAGAGCTTAATTAAAAATGTTATTACCATATCTTGCAGTGGTCAGGATCCCCATGGTTCAGGATGACCTTGTTGCCATGGGAGATTCTCTGACCCTCATGGATGCACACCTCACACTCAGAGGGATTTACACAACGCATAGCCACCTCATCCAGTAGTTGGCCTAAAAAAAGGCCAAAAGGAAAACTCGCTCGCAATTTGTATATTTGTTAATGAATGTATCCAGTTTTATCTATACTATATTTATTGAGTAAGTGTTTTTGGCACCTGGGGGGCAGTAGGCATGGCAACCTTCCGCACACGTGAGCGAACAGTGGAGGGGATCTGGATGCTGGCAGGTGATGGGACAGGCAGGGCCACAAGTATTATACCTCCACTGACATAACTCCTCTCCCGTGAGAGGACTCTTTGGATTCAGCTCCTCGCAGCTCATGGCTAAGAAAATAAGCAAAAATTTTGCTCTTTTAAAAATAGTGTTATTCTGCGTTTGACCAAGCAACCTTATAAATGTTTAGGTGGAGAGTAGAGAAATTTTTTTAAACTCACGGCAAAGATCATTGGATCTCCAGCTGACAGAGACACCACTCTCAGAACAGGCCTGAGCGTAAGCAGCCACAACATCACAGAAACACACACAGTCACCCATTGATGGGCAAGAGCATGCTGCCTCCACACACATTTCCACGTATGGCTCTGCATCAACCTAGAGTCACACAGAAACAGGTAAAGAAAGGGCAGAATTAATGAACCTAGCAATGCATGTCGTGTCAACGGATAAGCAGCGTGTCCCTTAAGTTATGACACTCACCTGGATGTTACATTCTCTGAAGAGAGGACCAGTGATCACACGACATGACTGCTCAACTGTTACCAACTTGATAAAGTTGTCTCCGCAAGGTGCAGGTGTCTGTATACACACACATAGATTTTTGGTGTTTTTACAGAACACAATCTTTAAATATTACACTCTTTGCATGATGGCATACCATTTTCCTAAGCATAAACTACATTTTTAGGTAGATGTCTAATCTTGAAGGTAGCCATTGGTATTTGGTCATGCTATGATTATACAAAACTCAACATACACAGACCTGAGACCTAAATAATGTAGATCTGGACCAATGAAATATAACTGTGTATATCCACATCTAAGACTACTCAGGCATCAGTGGTTATTTCTAATCCGGGATTAGTAGTAATTAGATGAGATGATGAGATGAGAAATGAGATAAATTTTATTAATCCTTTTGGGAGGTCCCTTCCAGGAACTTAAAGAAATTAAGCGGTTAGCAGCAGCCATTACATTTTTATGGAAATAGATACAAATATAGAAAATACATATTTAAAGGCCATGATGATCACACACACAGGTCCACTGAACTCCAGCTGCTTTTGCTGTAGTTATATAATTGAGGATAACCAATGCTAGACAGTAAATATTACTGTTTCTTTTATTTGAGTAAACTGATTCTTTAAGACCAGATGTTACCTGGGTTACATCAGCACAGCTGGGAATAACCTTCCAGGAGTTTCCAAAGTGTGAGGAGTCCACCTCTAGCTGGTTGTTACTGCTCATCAAGTCGTTGTTGATATTCCCATCAAAATTACCACACAGACCGCACACCCGGCCCTACAATAACAAGTGTGCAACAAAAAAGACATGTTTCATATCAAATAATGTAAAAACAAGGTTCAGTAAGTTAAGACTCATAGCTGTGTATTAGTATATTAGTACCCTGTATGTGGCTGAGATGTGAACCAGGAGGCGAGTTCCCTTGTCCCAGCTGAGGGAGATGTGTTTTCCTAGCAGCAACGTGTAAAATTGACCAGATCGAACAATCTCCACCTGTGAGCTCTGCAGAACCGGCTTCTTCATCTTCACCTGTGAGATAGAAAAACAGACACCATGGATGCATATCCAATAAACACTTCTTTTATGTTCTATATATCTAAATGTTTTGCAGAAGACACCCTGCTGTTTTCGGTCAAAAATCATATTCACCATAAATGTAAAGGCTCTCTGGAAAAGAACTGTTTTCTTGTGAGAAAAATAGAACATTTACTGTGAAAGTTCTTTGAAATGTAATGCAAATAATGTGCAAGTGTTCGTGACATTATTTGTTGACTTCATGTGTGAATGTGTGAGTGTGTTACCTCCCCGTCTTGCATTACAATCAACCCTCCCTGGTAAAAGATCTTGACAGCTTTTGCGCAGCGATGTCCCACGATGCCACAGGCTGCATTTTCCACCAGCACTCTGAATGAACCATCTTCTCCATTACACATATCCTGTTAATATGTGAGAGATGAATGAACCATCCAACATTGAGGATGCAAGAGGTCTACACAAATCTACTGTAGCTGAGCTGTGGTGTGAACATTGTTGTAATCAACACCATATTGACGATGATGACCACTCTGAAAACGTGGCATCATGATACTAGACGATAACAAAGCTAGTGATCATAACTGAATCGCTGAAGAATGAAAGTCATAAGCTTTGTCCTCTGCTTGATGTGCTTTACTTATTTACAACGTTCATGTTGTCCTTCCAGATTTATCATCCCTCAGTTGGTAAATTAGATCCCGGTAGTATAGTTATAGACCTATTGCCCTTCTCAGTATTCTGTCTAAAGTGCTGGAAAAAACCCTACTAACAAGATCGGAAATCTTCCTACATGATAATCAATTTAAAGGAAACATGGCAATCATATGTGTATTAAGGCTTTTACAGGAGAAATGAGATTTACAATATATTCCTAACATAGAGTCAGTCAATTGTTAGTGCATTCTGGTATTCCCATGTAGGCACTTCTGAGACATTTGATGCATAATTTGATGCATCGCTTAGATGAGTCTGAGACCAAAATCAAAGGGGCTTTAACCAGTCTGAAGAAATGCTGCTCACTGTACTCATCCAGGCTTCGAAGACACTGGAGCGGTAACCTGCACATGAACTGTTTATAAACTAAATCATGAGTTATTGCAGTGTATGGAGTACTCGCATTGCTTATTCCACATTTTTCCAATTTCTCTTTTCTTTTGTTGATCACTTACCTGCACCAGGACATATTGGCAGAGGCCGGGAAAGGAATATTTGAAGCCATCAAAACTGATGTAATGCGCCTCCCCTACAGTGCTGCACACACCGTCGCACACCTTTTCTGTGCAGTGCCATTTCCTGTTCTCACACACGCTGCAAACGAAAGAGCCTGTTACACAGGCAAACTGCAGGTATTCTCCTTCAATATCATCTCTGCAAACAATTATTTCACCAGGTGTTGCAGTCAATGGAGATGGTCTGTCCTGCTTCATATGGTCTGTTGTTATGATAACAAGGGCACCTTTCCGGTGCAATGCAGTCTCTGTGTTGACGTACCTGAAATTATTTTGCTGATCAATCATCCTGTTTTATTTCAGAGATTGCTGCTGCTTTATTATCGGCAACCCGCATGCAGAAAATACACAATACCTACTGTGCCAGGAGGACACAGGCAGCCGGGAATGCAAGCACGGCTGACACAGGGTAGGTCCAGATTTTGGCAGGTTCTGGCACATTCAAGGCCAGTTTCTCCTGTATTACAGCCTGCACGGATGAGTGGAGGATTGCACCGGGCTGACCTGCGCTCTGCAGACAAAAACAAATTTGCATAGTTAGGGATTGTTGAACTAATTGGGAACTCCCAACACATAGTTGATACTGAAATTGTACCTCTGGATGGTGCCATGTCATCGTCATAGAAGAGGTCAGACAGTGAAATACTCGTTTCAGGGGAACTACAGCGCATGGTAGCGTTCTCACAGTAGCTACACACACAAGCAAACAAAAATGGTAATGGGATACAACAATTATTATTAGTTATGCAGGTACAAGCATTTATTAACAATTAATTAATGTGTTATGTAATCATTTAACTAACAGTATTTGACTGTAGTATTAATATTAGTTAACATAGTTATACCCATTAACTAACAGTTAAATAATACAATGAGAAAGATTTGGACATGGACAATACTGAACAATGTATGACTTAGAATCTTAGTTAACATAAAGACTTACAGACTAATATAAAGTTAGTAAATGCTTGTTACTGCATTAACTAATGTTAATTAATGTAGCCTTTTGTAAAGTATTATCATAAAAACACACAAAAATGTAATATTTATCACTTTCTATTTCATGCATAGTTTCTGAACATGCACAGTCACCGACCAGATGCTGTTCTGATCGGCGTAGATATCATTAGGCTGGTAGAGTTGTCCATCGTGCAGGCAGCTGCACAGGTCAGCGGTCACACATTCTCCGGAATCACTCAGGTACTTCCCAGTAGGACAGAAGCAGCCCTCCTCACACGATGTCTCTCCCTTACAGCCTGCCCCGGACAGAGCGTGGCATGTCCGGTCACACACACTCCCGCAGACCTCATACACCTGGCCTCTAGTGCACTCCAGTTCTAAAAAAATAACACCAAAAGAGCAATTCTCAGTCAAGCTTTGGTTAATTACCTGTGAATACGATCGGCTTTTGTAAGTTTAATTTATTGTTGTTGTACTCTTGACGATACGACTATTTAGAGAAACCTGATTTTCATCTGCTTATAATTTCCCCTAGATTATTACTGACTTTTTTTGTTTGCCCTGAAATGCTGTTTTCTGTTTGAAACACAGGGTGAAATATCTGTATGTTCACAAGTGTGTGTGAATGATCAGCTGTAAATGAGTTACCGCAGAGAGACGGAGACCTCCAGCTGAGCAGCACTCCTTTGGCAGCACAGGCAGCTGCATAGGCAGCCAGAGCCGAGCAAAGGCACTCCTCGCCGTCCACACACGCACACACATCGTGACGGCAGAAGCGTTGGAACGGGCCCGGGTTCACCAGAAAGTGGCACGGACCGAACACATCCGACATGATCGCAGAACATGCCTCTTCTGCAAAATGCACTGAAAGACAGACCAAAGGAGACTTTAATATTAATCTATTTTTTTTATTTTTGATGGACTTGGCGGTGGTATGTGCTTCCTGAGTTTACTTCTGCGACGAGACAGAAAAAAACCCTCCCATCATTAATGCCAGATATTTCAATAATCTGCCAAACCGATGATGCATCTGTCTCTGGTTTGTGTGCATCAATGTGAGTGTGTATACCTCTTTTGGGGTTAGCGACACATGGGTCAGTCCCATGTTTGTAGGGGGATTCGCAATCTCCGTTGATCCTCCATGACTGGCCGAATGCCTGAGGAACCGACTCAACCAGACCAGATCCGGACAAGAAATCGTCACCTTGGTTACCATTGTAGTTACCACAGAGACCACAAGTCTGCCCTGCCCATCGTGGTCCCAGCTGAGGAGGTGAACAGAATCCAGTGCTGTTTTCACATGTATCAATCCAAAATTATATTCACATCTTTATCCATTTAACAATTTTTTTACCTTTAAAAGTACGCGACCACGCCCGTCCCAGTCCAGACGCAGGTCTTCTCCAAACTTTACATGTACAGACGACTGTACAGATCTCTGGATGTGCAGATGGCCTGTTCAGTTGCACAGATAGCAAAATGACTAGTTGAATTCAATATTACATCGATGTAAAGTATATACTGTATGTAAACATTATAGCGCTAATAGCAACGATCACAAAAATGATTATTCTAAAGAAATCTAGACAGGCAAGACATTCAAATGGATCCTTTTTCATTTCCCACACAAGAGACTATGTTTTTCATCCCTGTGTGGTGGTAGGTTGGTTAGGCTGCTCCTTAGCAGGATTACACGGAAAACACTTTATGCATTTTACCAAAACTTGGAGGGAGGATGAGTGATGGGTCAAAGAAGAGTTTTAGTGCAGATCCAGAAATTTTAATGTAAGAGGACTGTTACATCTTGGTCTGATGTTAATATATGACTGTGCTGCCTTGTGTTGTAGATTTGAATCCTGTTGGCCCCTCAGCTTCTTAGTGAGAGGGTGGGGCTTGAATACAGGGTTATCTATTCTGACTTAAAATCATTAACAATTCTATATTCATTCAGATTTTAGACATATTAGAATGTGTGTGTGCTGGTGCAGGTAATGGAAAATGTTGAAAATGCACAATGCTTCTTTTTGGTGTACTTTTTTAATTGTCAAAAAGAAGAACATAACACGTATAAGTATAGAATTTTTCAAAATAAAATATAAATCTTATTCACTAGTCTGCCAATGTGGCATACCATGGTGCATTGGGGTCTGGATGTCCATGCTATTGACAGAAACAACTCCTCCATGCTTCAGCTTCACTGTCATGTTGTCCAGAGATGGTAGGCTGAGCGTCACTGAGCGTGTGCACACAGCATCCTGATCATCCGCGCACTGAAAAGAAACAAAACAAAAGCCAAAACACTGGAGGTGACGAGCAGGAAAGTGACAGAAAAGATGTTCTCGTTTGACTTTCTTAAGAGATCGATAATTGTAAAAATAGTGCAGTTATTTCAAAAATTACCTGCACATTCTCAATAATGACAGAAAAGCTGCTTTTGGAGCAGTCACTTGCCAGCAGATACTGACAGCGACCAGTAAAGGTGAAAAACTTGTTGTCAAAACTCTTGATGTGCGACTGGCCCACCACCAAGCACTCGCCTGCATAGAGACAACAAAGACAATCCGCCAGAAATGAGCAAACTAAGACTTTATTTCACAAGTAAAATAATGGCATCTCTCTCACCAGGGCAGCCTTCATTACTGCATTCCCAGGAACCGTGACGGCACACGCTGGAGGAAAGACACAATCTAGTTTGTGAGGCCTGTAAATTTCTGTATCTGTGCATTTATGCGTGTTTCTGCTGTCTCACCAGGTGTTGCAGTCCTGAGAGATAGTGGAACCTGGAGGGAAATGTCGCCCCATGTGCACGCAGGAACACTGAGATACCTCCACACAGCGGTTACCGTCCAAAACCTTGCCCACTGAAAGAAGAGAGATGTTACCACGACTAGTAATAGAGTGACAGAGAGAGGTACAGATGCAGGCAGTGTGAGGTTACCAGGGCATGTGCAGCCATCCACACACTCCTCCTTGCAGATTTCCTGGATATTGAGACTATGGCAGGTTGTAGAGCAGGACTTGGTGCATTCACTGTACACCATCCCAATTGGACACCTGGGGACTGAATAGCACATACAGTATATATATATATATATATGAGTAGATTACGAATTTAATTTTAAAGTTTGCAACTGCTTTCCACGGATGGAGTAACGTACAGCACTGGCTTTCCTCTAGCCAACCATGAAGGAGTATTCCATGTGCGTGGCATGTGCGGGCGTATTCCAGCAGGATTGGACAGTAACAGTCCTCCCCATCCCTCTGGCCACAGTGACACGCTTCCTCCTGACACAATACCAGGAAGGCCTCAGGAGCGACCAGGTGAGCGCAATGCAGAAACGCGCTTGACGCTTGCAACACGCTACAGCCGGACATTATCTACAACAACACACACACACAAAATTAAGCTTAAGTGAGCTATTTGGACGAATAAAGGGGAATTCCACTATTCCAAGTGAAATAAAACCATTTTCTATAGCATAGTTGACACTACAGTTAAGTTTTGTTTGCTCTAGCGTATGTTTTGGTAAATAAAAATTGATGAATCCTCACGAAAAAAAAAGAATGATAAAAATGGTTTGACGATTCTTTTAAAAACTTTATCTTATTTAAGGAATATATTTGCATAAAAAAGAAACACCTGGACATGACAAACATTTGGTATATGTTTACTCCACTAACTGTAATATATATATCAGTTCCCATGGAAAAAAATACAGAAATATCCTGTATAGACAAACTATTTCTTCCAGAATTTTCATGGAGCTGTTTTTACAAAAAAAACTTGCTTAACATAACAGTTGCAATGTTCGTGCTGGAAACCGGGATTTTGATTTTTGAATACCATAAAATATTGCATGTATAAGTAACAGTTATACATCAGTGAAGATGTCTGTAGCTCTGATATTTTCATTCAATAAGATTTTGGAAATGTTTGTATGAAGCCCTGAAAAAGTACCTATTTACGTACTTCTCTATAGAGAACTGACTGAGACACGAGAAATGATATATGTACGATGTGCAGTAAGTGAAGGTGATGCTGATGACATCTAATTTACAGTGACATGTAGCTTTTGTGGTTCTCAAATGTGTGTGGGTTCTGTGGTCCAAAATGTATTTGCTAAAACATTTTTTTCAATGTCAGTCCACCCACAATGACACACGACACAGAATACAGAAAAGAATCCACAAAAACAAAGCCTATAATAATCTAAATTAGAAGATGTTTTGTAGGTGTTCATTTTATATTTCAATTTTATTTCAATTTTAATCTGAAAAATATCTGAAACTAGAGAGATAACAGGACTTGAGAGAAAGAGAGATGGGTAATGGCAAACACCATAAGACCATAAGTCAAATTTTAAAGTGGGAGCTGAAAAGTTGTACTATGTACTGTGGGAAAATGATAAATCCTCTTACATCAATGTTCATATCCCATCCTGTCTTTATTTGTGCAGCTCCTTGGAATAAAAGTTTTGTTTATAACAACGGGAAATTCCTTGCCGACATCCTCCAGGGGATTATGTATTGTAAATTGTTGTATGTGTGCGCATCCTCTCACCGCTGAAGTGTCTTTTGAGCTGTTACAGGATAGGCCATGATTGGAAACGCGTCGGCAGGACTGGTCGGCCGCCTTCACTGCCCATGAGTTCGCGAAATCATAACTGTCCTCTGTTAAGAAGCCTGAGAAACACATAGAGAAACACGCACACAAACATAATGACGGATTTCTCCGTAATCTCATCCTCCACAACTGTTTCTCTTGCTTTCTTGTACTTTGTTATCTTTCCTGTACTGAACTGCTTTTCTTCCTGTTGCTGACTGCTGGTGACTCACATCTTTTCCTGGATCCCAGTGCCAATGCACTCTGCTTAGTTTCCCTCTTGGACACTCACATGTACAGTCTATACACACAGTTGCAGATTTTTACCTTTCCCTGCATGTGTTTACCTTCTTGAGCGGTGTATTCATCAGCTGTTACAGAGTTGAAGTTGCCGCAGAGGCCGCAGGTGTGATTGGTATGGTGTTTGGTCAAAGTCAAGGCGATGTTGGCTGCGTTATCAATTCTAACAGTGAAGCCAAACTCGTCACTCCAGAGTTTATAAAATCCGAGCTCTGCGCCCACAAACACTGTGTGAGACGCATAGGGTAAAGATAGTCTACAAAAGAACAAACAAACATCAAGCCAATCAAAGTGCGTTTCAAGTATTTTTCACAATAATGCTCGTTAGACCGATGCCCAACCTAGTGTCTCCTTGTGAGAGTCGTCCGTCCACTGACAGGTGGAGTTCAAAGGCATCTCCCAGAAACAGAGTGACTCCAGTTCTTTTGCCATTGACAAATTCACCTGTGGTTTGACCACACATTTATTCTATATTAGATAGTTTCCTGAAAGCGTCAGACATCACTACAAGTGAAATTGTTTCTTCTCTGAGTGTGACTCACCCAGCAGAACGAAGGTGCGATGGTTGCAGTCTCCAGCCAGCAAGTAGCTGCAGTCTCCAGGAAACTCATACAAAACCCCATCAAAGGTATGAATGTGGTGTCGACCAAACAGACTGCATCTCCCTGTCATACCTGCCATGCAAGCTGGAAACCGGCAAAATATGTAAGAGTAGAGAGCGCATTATATGCAATCTTTCACATACTAATAGTCTACAACACACTGTCACATTGGAGTGCAAACCAAACATGGAATGTTATACTCACCTGTCGTCACCACATGCAGGAGAACCAAAATTTCTAGCATATATCTTCTTATGCATGTCTGAAACACATGAATATGCTGTATTATTATTATCAACATCAACTATACCAACAACATCTGAAGTTTAAATTACACAAATACTCTGTGTACTGTCCTCTTTCTCCAGTTCTCTACACTCCAGTAAGTCCTACCTCCATGGCTCCAGATTCAGTTAATCCACAGACGTGCAAAAAAAAAAGACAGGGAAACACAGTCTAAAATCAGATGATCAAAATGTTGCACTTTTGGACCTTACATAGTCAAGGTATAATGCCACTGTTTGATGGTGTGTGTCAAAAATAGGCTGGACTGAGAAGAGGGTCAAACACGTCCTTGTACACACAGGTCTTGAGCCACCCAGAAATCTATTTTATAGCAAAAAACGTAGCCCTGCCCAGCTGCCATTGGCTTCCCGAAAAGCCCTCCCCTTTTCAGGTCATGTCAAAAAGAGCCGAATATGATTTTGTGCACAACCCTGTGCCTGCAGACTGACACCATCAAACCCAATCAGCAGGACAATACCAGGATATGCCCACTGATCGCCTGGCTGAGTGATTAGTCTACAAATACATAGCTGCGTCAGAGCCAACCTAAACAATTCTGGTGAAAAACACACGTACTGGACATATCTCACGTAATGGCACTTCTCCGGCGGGGCCAAATACATAAACACATCATCATACACACACACACACACACACACACACACACACACACACACACACAGACGCACACACTAGGAACATGGACAGATCAACTCTCTCAGGTGCAAGCTTCACCTATCAGCTATCATCCGGTAAAGAAAAAAAAAGATGAGAAATACTCACAGCATTGCAATAACAAACATGAACCAGACATTTTTTTTTAATCCACTAATATGACCACTAAAACATCTGGATAATATTTTTAAATGAATGTTAATCCCTTTATGGTTCCACTTTACAAAAGTAAAACATGTCAGGTGGAAAAAAAGTATCAAGTGGGTCATGAAGATGTCAAAGAAACACAGAAACATCAAGTGAAACACCTGAGAACGTGGGCCATGGGCATGTGTATGTGGTTTAACACCAGAGTTCCTATAAAATTATGACTCTGTTTTTAATGCCTCAGTAACCAATGCCACAGGATGTCAAAATTCTGTTGTAGCTCTACTAGACTTCAAGACGAGGGTGTGTGCAGCCTGTGCCCTGTGGATTTTATCCTGTTCCAGTTGAGAGCATACAATGCAGTGCCATATAGACTGATGTAAACTTTCAGTTATTTTTTTACCCCAGTCCCTCAGATAACACCAGTCTGTCTTTGATTAACACCTTTATGATTCTTGCGAAAAGGCACAGTTGAGTGAGTGAGTGCATACAATTATTACGGTGGCGCAGGAGCACTAGGTTTTAACCTAAATTAATGACTCCAGCTCAAAAATAGGATCTTGTATTTATGCAAAAGTAGCAATGCAATCATGCCCATCTGTCTGTCTGTTTATACTGTGCTGCATGTCTGTCTTGACCAGTAGTCAATGCACAAATGTAAATAAAAAAGAGGGAACTAACTAACTAACCCCAACTATCCCTATCAAAGTCAAATGATGTAGTGTGATCCAGATCCCAGGATTCTTCTGGATCTGGTGGATGATGGTTTTTATGACGCATCTGATTATGTATTCACAAATATGTCATCTTTGTAACTTATGAAAATGAGTGCATAATTAACTTAAACCAAACACCGTAGTGTATATAGAATCTTAAAATAAACGATTTATAGTTACATGGGAGTGGATCTCCCTTCCACTGACAGCGCCATATTACTACGGCAGATGAAAAAAGACAAAGAGGCCTGAAAACAAATTTTGGGTTTGTGCACCATAGTGACATCGGAATACAGCCAGCAATGGCGTACAAGGAGCTTTTAGTCAGCAGTTTGCTAGAAGTTTGTCCCAAGCGAGTGCTTGCATTCTATTACCTCACCATTAGCTGCCGCTAATTTTCACACACTGGCAATCTGAAAGTACAATATTTGAATATCTGAATTGTTGTGGAGCAGAGCTATCATGTAGCAGACAATGGAAATATAGAAAGTACAAGTACCATAAAGCCAAATGAAGAAAAATTAGGACAACTTCTAAAATATACAGAGAGATCAGACCAGGAATGCAGGAAGACAAAATTGCTGCAAGGACATATAACGACAGGAGTCTGTTAACCATTGCAGCCTTGGTGGGGGTATCATGGGAGTTTGCACAACCAGTCAAAATGCTTTTTGGACCTGGAGAAAGGGTCGTTAATAGAAGCCATTCAGTCCCTATGACCAAAGTGAGAGCTGTGCATCCTCTGCACTAAGTCGGACAAATTTTTCACATTGGGAAAATTTGCAGATGGCGTGGTCCTGTTGGCTTCATCAGTCTGCGACCTTCGGCGTGCTCTGTGGTTTTTTTGTAGCCAACCAGAAGCGGCTGGGTTGAGGATCAGCACTTCTAAGTCTTAGGTCATGGTTCTCCGCACGACGAGTCTGGATTGCTCTTTCCGCTTTGGAGGTGAGTTGCCTCCCCAGGCAGCGAGAGTTGTAGTAGTCTGAGGTCTTGATCACAAGTAAGTGCAGTGTCAGCTGTAAAGCAGGTGTTGTACTGGACCATTGTGGCGAAGAGGGAGCTGAGCCAGAAGCCACAAGCTCTTAATTTACCATTCTTCTAACCTTCACCTTGGGCCATGAACTTTCGGTAGTGAACGGAAAAGATGAGATAACCGACACTTGCGGTGGAAATAAGTTTCCTTCGGAGCGGGGCTGGGATCAGCCTTAGAGATAGGACCTAAGACGTCCGGGAAAGCTCCAAGCAGAGCCGCTTCTCCTTCACATTGAAAGGAGCCAGTTGAGGTGATTTGGGCATCTAGTTAGGATGCCTAAATCACATCTCCTTTTGGAGTACTTCACACACACCCAACTAGGAAGTGACCCTGGATAGAGCCAAATATCACTGGAGGGATTATATATCCCATTGTTTTGCAATCTCCCAGAGGACCTAAAACGTGTTGCTGGGGAGGTGCACATCTTGAATACCCTACTTAAACCTGGCGCCCACGCGATCCCATGCCAGATAAGCAGAAGATAACATGATAGCTGGATGGATGGATGAATGCAGTGGTGAGATGCTATCAACTCAACTTTCATCAAATATATTCTTTTTCCATTTATAATCATATAGTATATGTAATAAAAATGACAAAATGTAACTATTAACAAAGTTAAATATAACTAATACACATTCTATGGATGATTTTTTTTTTTTAGAAGACAGTGCTCCATCCATTTAAAATATTTTGTGCAGTCTAAGACAATTATCTAAAACATGTAAAGACACACATGTTGTTGTTTTTTTTATTTGAGTTAAAAATGTTTATTTGAATGTAATATTGCAGCAGGAAAGGTCAGAAAGCTCGATGTGGACATCCAGAAACAGTCTAAGTGATGCTTTGAACTGCAGGTAGTTGCTCACTTTGGATTTGTTGTGCGTTGTCTGGGACAAGCTCGTGCACGGTGTCCATTCATGTACAGTGCCCTGGATCCGCGAACGCGCCTGTCTTATTCTGGGAGAATGACGTCATTGCGCTGCTGCAGGAAAAGCCCACAGTGGCCTGCCGATCAGTGCATTGGACACGGGGAGAACACACACTCAGCACATGGCTGTAGGCGGCCGTGGCTCGGGAGAGCTGTTGCCTACCATTTGAAAACGATCCGTAAAACTATTGCGAAGATACTAAAGCCAATTGCAACTTGGTATTTACCACCGACGGGGAAAATGCTATGAGTTTTACAAAGGATGTCAACATAAAGCTGCACCACAGATAAATACCCACAGGAAAAAAAAAAAAAAAAGTAAAGATGTATTTTACGTAATAAATCGTGGAAAGCAGGTTGAAAGAATGAAATCTTCTTTGTTTGCGCGTTAAGTGGGGGCGGGCCACTACATGCGCGCACGGCTCGACGCGCGTATCAGAGCCGACGCGTCGCAAACAAGCTCATTCTGCATGGACTGTTATGTAGGAGGTCTTCAGTTCTGCTGTCGGATTGAATAGCTTGCGCCCGCTGTAAGTGCCATCCATAGGTCAGAACCCGCCATGGCTGCGCTGTCGGGAGGAGAGACGTGCATTAAATACCTGATGTTTGCCTTCAACCTGGTGTTCTGGGTGAGTTTGAGGCGAGGGGACCCGCGCGTTGTATATGCATGCGTTCTGTTTGTGGGAGAGAGGTGGTAGTGAATGAAATAAATTAGACGACGTCCCAGATGAAGCGGGATCGCACCGAGCACGCACAGGCAGCTTTGGTTTTCTTCTTCATCACAGTATGTTCTGAGGTGGCCCCGGTCACAAAGTGTCCCAGTTTGTGTGGAGGGAGACCGAGCGGGCAGGAAGAATAATCCCCGGTGGCCAAGTGACCCAGTTCCACCAGGCTGGAGTTTGCGCGCACGGAATTTTAATAATTGCAGTGGGGATGTTTGGATGCGCATTACTGTGGTGGAAAATGTGACTGATATGACAGTAAGTAAAACTTCAGCGTGCGTGTGTGTGAATATCCAGGACAGGCTACCCTTGTCCTACTATGTAGCAGGGTGTGTCTTGTTGTGCCCGTTTTGGTTTGTGTGTGTGGCTGCAGATGGATGCTTTGCCCTTTTATGAGCATTTATAATTGGCGTAGCTATAGATAGAGCCAAGGGTAACCATTCATTACAGGCCAGTTTCCCCAGAGTATATGTGTGTGTGTGTGTGTGTGTGTGTGAGAGAGAGATCCACTCAGTGAAATCGACATAAACACTGTCAGTGTGAATATTTTAAGAAGCCAGTAGGGTTCCTCTGAAACATAACTATTTATCAATCAGTGATTTGTAGTCTGAAATTCAGTCATCGGAAATCCTGCTCAAACGTCAGACCCCTATGTATGTGCAGGTGTTCAGCCTTTAAAGCAAGAGTGGAAGTTGTGACATGCTCGGCCACAAATCGTTTGACACTTGACAGGCTCACAGCTCAGTCTGGGTGCAACACATCACGTCTGGTGTCACTGCTCAAATAACCTTCCTTTCATTTTGAAAACAGAGTCTTCTGCCCATAGTAAAACGTGTAATATGGTAGCAGAGCAGTTATTATGCTGCCAGGCACCAAGGGTTTATAGATTCATGCCTCAACAGAGTCCTGTTGGCCCGTACAGCCTGCATACACGCAGTAGCTTAAGTCTTAAACGGTGCATGAATGAACAAGGAACAAAAAAGAAGGGAAGGAACAGAATGGAAGTCTCACATTTTCATGCTATCTGGCCACTCCCCGTAACAGAACGAGCAGGCGGTTGAAAAAAGGTGTGGCATTGAACACAATTTTACTTTCTGTATGCTTTCAAACTGACATTAAACTCTCACAGTGGTGTATTGTGTCGACATAATCAATCAGCATGGCTCTCGGTGGGGGAATTAAGTGTGTCAAATATCTCATGTTTATCTTCAACTTTTTCTTCTGGGTAAGTGTACTTTACCTTTTACTGGCTTGTCATGCAGTGTGTGTGTGTGTGTGTGTGTGTGTGTGTGTGTGTGTGAGAGAGAGAGAGATAATCGAAAGTGCAGAAACGTGAACTTTGCATCTTAAATCTGTCATTTTGTTGGAATACAATGGAAGATGAGAAATATACACTGTAAAAGAAATCAGTGGAAAAGACAGTGGCGCGTACACAGAAACAAACAGACTTTGAATCAGCCATCAACAGCCATTTTTTCTGTTTGGTTTTTCAAGTTAAAAATTCACTGATCCGTTTACGCTGATATGTCTTGCAATTGTCTGTGTGAACGTGTTGCACAATATGGCGCAATGAACAAAGATATATGGGGTAAAATCTTCACAATTTTATGCTAGAAACTGAGAATGGACCAGTGTTGTAGAATCTACTGTGTTGTTGGAGTTGCATGCTCCTTTGAGTCATACGCCAATGATTAAGCAAATTTGTGAGTCAAAACATTGGATGATGGAAGCCTTTACTAGAATATGATACCACCGTGGTGATGAAACATGAGCTGTGTGTTCTACTGATATACAACTGAACAGTAGGAGTTGAAGAGGAAGTCAAAAAAGTGACTATAAATGATGATAACATGATGGCCTCATGAATAATAATGTGAAGAGAGAAGATACCGGTCTTGGGGAGATTTAGATATGAAAAGAGGACGGCAGGAACCTCTTCCTGGACTGAAATTGAAGAGATAATGTTGTAAGGATGAGCTGGACGCCAGATGGGGCCTGTCGCTGCAGATTAGACATGACAACTGGAGGCACTGAGCAAAAGTTTTAAAATTCCGACACCGACAAGATCATTTCTAATGCTGTGGTGAAATCTGCTAATCGATTTAGCAAGTGGGGAATATTCATAATGTGGGACAGCTTATGTTTGATGACGACAGGTACTGTCTTAGTGTCTCACAAATCTAGCATGATTTCTGCTACGAGCACACAGGCAGAGAGAAAGTCAGACTGTGTATAAAGCATTATAATAACTAATTGCGGTGCTAAATTTTTTTTTTTTGTTGGTTTGTTCGTTTCAGCTTGCAGGCACTGCTGTCTTTGCTATAGGCCTGTGGCTAAGATTAGACCCAAAGACCAAAGGACTTTTCGAAGGATCAGATGCACCATATGTTTTTTACACAGGTAAGGAGCTTTCAGTCATTGAGTGGGAATGTGATCTGTTATCCTTTAAGCAAAGTCCAAAATGAAGTTTTGGATCATGACGGCAGTACACTAAATATGCATATATACGTATTTGTGTGTGTAGGTGTATATATCCTGATAGGAGCTGGAGCACTGATGATGGTGGTGGGCTTTTTGGGATGTTGTGGGGCCATCCAGGAATCACCTCTTATGCTGGGACTGGTTTGTACCACTTTGTATTACTTTATGTAACCCACGCGATTTATTCCAATAATTCATTTTTCTTTATTTGTTTAACAAGTAATCCAAACTGTTAACCAACCGTTTCTGCTTCAGTCTCTGAGCCTTTAAAGGTTTTGTTGTCATTACACTCACCAGCTTGGAATTTTATATCCACTGAACTTTCCTAGGAAATATTACAATAGCTGCCTCAATCATTGTTTACAAAACAATATCAAGAAGCGAGTCCCTAGGTCTCCCTCCCCCACATGTTGCCTTCCTCTCCGTTTACCCCGCCCCGTCTGGCCTTAATCTTCTACTAAATCTTGCAGGAGGAGGAATCGTTGTAAATTAGGTTCACCAAAACTTAAATTACCTTACTTGTTCACACAAGCACAGAGGCATACTTTTACACAGTCGGCTGAATTTAATTCTCTTCTTTCATTGTGCAGTTCTTCTTTTTCCTGCTTATCTTATTTGCCATTGAAGTGGCAGCTGGATTCTGGGGATTTTCCAACCAAGGCAAGGTAAAATAAACAAGTGTATACTACATTTACACAAACACTCAAGATACCAAATAGGTACATGACAGGCAAATACCCAAAGAAAAAGTAACAGGGAAAATATGTATGCTAAAAACTCGATTAAACAGGTGAGAAAGTACCTCTGCCACGTGCCTGAACAGAGATTTTTATGAAATTTTATGTTTGGCAGTTTCAGCTGAGAGAACAAAGAGAGGGATATGGATCCCTTTAAAAACTGTAAATTTTGTTTCTTGGGCCAAATCCTACTCACACTCACAAAACAGATTTCATAAAGTACTGTCCATTAGTTTTTGAGTTACATTCATATTTGAAGAAGGGAAAATACCTATACCCACAAAAAATTTCAGGGAAACTGAATTTTTGAGTTATATCCAGGTTTAAAAAATGATCTTGATCCAGAATCCAAATCACAACCAAAAGTTTATCATTTCAACGTTGGGTCATTTTCAAGCCACACAACAAATATCCAAATCCGACTTGGTTGGCAGGGTTAATTACACACTGAGAGATAGGCAACGAGTACATCGTGAGTGAAATGAATGCGAAAAAAAGAAAAACAGGAAGTGTTGCAATAAGGACATAAAGGGCAGTGTGAAGTTTGTATGCTTTAGTGATGTACTATGTAGGCGTTAATTTTTTCCTGTTTTGCGGTGGTGTGGTTGCAGGTGGCGAATGAAATCACAGCATTCTACATGCAGACCTACAACAACTACCAGACGACCGGAGATGAGCGCCTCAAAGAGACGCTGCGGTTGATCCAAACTGGGGTGAGTAACGTCAGGCTGAATTTCTGCTTCTTTTTACTTTTCGGTTCTAAAGGGAAGTTGGCATGTAAAGTGAAATACCCTTCAAAAATGCTTTGATACAAGCAGAAACTGCTGAAGACACAGTCTGGTAGCAATACGGTAAGAGTGCTCACTTTGTTGGGAACCTGTGGTATCTCAGGGTCACGAACGTTTCGCCACTTAACCTGTACACCTGGTCTGACAGGGCAATGAAGACAAAGTTAGTTGACAACCATCTTGAGCTAATCTCGGCTACTTTGGCAATCTCACCAATGGCTCTCTTCAGTTCCTTGGGCTTCAAGCTGATCCTCTATAGGAAAGAGCGCATTAATGTTGCAGTGAAATCAATCTCGGCAACCGACCGCTGCATGCCAACCTTTTTCAATTCATCAGAAATGGATAGTCTGCCCCCCCAGGGCACTGTGAGTTCAACTACCAACATGGTAGTCTTGGTAGGGGAATCATGTCCGGGCAGAGTGTGGTCACTACGACCTTCTTTGGGAAGACAAGCTACTTTTTGAGGTCCCCTGGCATCACCGAGTCAAGAGCGTGGTGCAAAATGGAAGGCATATAAACAAGTTTTCAGCTAATACAATATACCATAGGGAGCTGTTTTTGTCCCCTCACAAAAATTTTTAAAGTTGTACTTGAAGAAAATGCTCGCTAGAAATTTCAGATTCAAAATCAGCTCAAAGAAAAAGTAAGGATTTTAGGAAAAATGTGGAATCCCTTGATCTGTAAGAGTAAGATGAAAAGATTGATATCATGTTTATGTGTTAGGAGTGGAGATAGTTTAGCATGAAAAAAACACCTGCCAGCAATGCTAAAGCTTCTTAATTAACAACTTGTATCTTGTTTCTTAAATTTATGTGAAAATTGTCATGTCAAAACATTAATTTGATTTAAAAGGTGTTATCTGCTCTAACTATTTCTTCATAAACGGCATCTTCAACACACATCCAGTAAGGCAACCTCAATATGACAACAAGGGATTTTATTGGTGTTTACAGCTGAACTGCTGCGGACCAACTGGAACTGTAATAGATGCTGCCAAAGACACCTGTCCCCGTGGAGAGCTACTTGAGGAGCTCATTGCTAAGGTACAACTACCCTGACTGTGTGTACAGACTGGATGCCAACACAGTGAGGTGCCTGTAAAAGAACAGAGAAACAAGAGGGAAAATCCATGCAATTGTGCAATATCAGGGGGGCTTCAGCTTTGTGAGAGAGTTACTGTAAAATGACGGAAGCCTGATGGGTGCCACAAGTTTATCCGTCTTCCCTTAGCAGACCAACTCCTTCAGTCTTTTTGCAGTGTTACCATGGCAACACCAGTGCACTAGAGCCTGTATGCTCTTAGGCTGCTATATGTACCCTACCACGAGACATGATCAGCTTATGTTAAAAGGGAGCTTAAAGGAATTGTGCTTGTTCATTGCAGAGCTGTCCTGATGTCATTGATGAGGTGCTTAACTCCAAGCTACACATTATAGGAGGAGTGGGAATAACCATCGGTGTCATTATGGTAAGGCTTGATTATTATTTCTTGATTCAAATCACGGGAGCTAACACAAACCACAGGTGATGTTCATCTCCCTCTCTGTTTACAGGTGTTTGGGATGATCTTCAGCATGCTCCTGTGCTGCGCCATTAGGAAGTCTCGGGAGGTGGTGTGACATCTACTTTTGCGCCCTGAAATCTTTATTAATGTTGCATGATGTCATTCCTGGAGTCATGTGACTCTCCACTGCCAATAGAAACACTGCTTGTTCAAGGGCAATAACCTAAGCTAGACAGGGTGCTGATATATCTGAATAAATTAAACATTTAGTTTTAACTGTGCCACTTAAACTTAGGCACACCTCCCTGAACAATATAGATGCAATAGGGTTATTTGGCCCATTCATAGAATGGGTGTCATCTGTGCTCCAGTGGCAATGTAGTACAGAAATCTGTAATTTTGTGGTCATTTGATTGAAATAGGTGTTTGTGAGATGCTAATTATCTAAACAATAGAACTTATTATTGTATACTGATCGCATTTCTCACCTACTGGCAAAAGGAGTTATACCGCGGCCATAAAAATGGCTGCCACCACCACCTCAGTACAATATAGCACTAGCTAATGAAATTCTATAGTTGCTTTTTACTTGCAACAAGTGAAGTGAAAAGATGGTGACCTGTAGCTAACTGAAATTTGAGCTCTGAATTATGGTGACTGTGGTTTGTTCTGACTTGGTGTTACAGTAGCATTTCTTCAATTGTCACATTTAATTTCTCCTTTCCTTTCTGTAAATGCCTTTATTTTTTGTTTTGTGTTTGTTTTGTAAAGGTCCTCTTCTTCTTTTGTAAATTGCTAAAGATTTATACACTTCAGTGTTTGTATGATATTTGCGATTTGATGATGTACTTTTTAACGTCCTTTTCATTTTACAAGTTTGGTTGTACCTTATGCACATGTTTTACAGAGACAAAAATTGAGAGACAAATATACCAAACTGAGTAAATTCTGAGGGTATTATTGTACATCAGTGTTTCTTTTTGTCAGTCACGGCAATGCTCAAATATGTAGTCACACCAGACTCAATGAAAGTGACTATGAGAAAGTGAGGTGGAGGGGGATGACTGTAATTGGCAATCAATGAAAAAATTTTTTTTTAGAAGTAGTAGCTAGTCTTAGTTTTTAGGGGGGCAATTTTTAATTAATTTGTTATGTCTGCCCTGTTAAAATAATTTTTGAAGGCACAAAGCCAGACCCCCAAAATAGGCTGCTGCATATCATAGCGTTCAAGTTCACAGCAAGAGTGAAATAAGCAGCACATTTTTGGGGCTTATGCTCAGCAGGCAACTTTCATTAAGTATATTGCAAAACCTTTGTTAACAGAAACACATTTGGCTGTGCATGCTTCAGAGGGTATAAAGGTTAGAAGGGAGTGGGTGCTTTGATGAAACTGAAAACAATCAGGTTCTCTCCCTTTGTGACTCATACACACGAGCACAAAGCCAAGAACTGTGTTTATTCCATTATAATTCCATGGAAAACTTGGAGCAATTACAAAGACACTGGTAGGATAAAGTCCAGTTAACTTCTGATGATTCACCCCCCACCAAAAAAGGGGTGACAATAGAGTTAGTGTCTTTCTGATAAAAACACAAGGAAGTAGACTTTGATTTAGTTGCTGACAGTCGGGTGTTGCCCTTTCAGACACCCCACTCCCAATATGAAGATAACGCTGATTATAAAAAGTAGTGTGTGTATTTGAAAGACAATGTTTCCATGTTCTGTGTTTATAGCTTTTATATAACAGAGTATGTACTGGCCAAGGGAAGAGAGCAGGAAAACAGAGATAAGGAAGAGAAATGCTGAAAAAATAGGAACCGTGAAAAGAATTTCATGGGGGAAAAGGCCAAAATCAACACTTTAACTCACACTACTTTGTTAACACGCAGTAGATAGAGACTATTTGATAGCAACTGCACGCTCTGTCCTATACAGAGATGAACACTAAATGCTTTAATATTTTTTTTTTTTACTGTTACTGCCAAACTTAGTCTTGGTTTACACAAGGGTCCTGAACCACAGAAGCATTTAACACGCAAATTAACTCCCCTTAACAACAATCCCGCAATGAAACATATTTTATTCAAGCGGGAATATAAACTTTCATCACAAATATACTGTAGTGAGGAAAAAAAAAATGAATTTCTCAAAATACTGACGCACCCCTAATTACAGTTCAAATTATTGTCCATATGTTTACAGCTTTCATCTTTTAACATGATACAATCTCAGACGTCAGCTTCATCGTCTGACCCTTCCCAGGAAATGTTTTTCAGTCTGTGTGACTGTGTGTGCAGCACAGTGTCCACCTGGAGTAGACTTGAAACGCACTGCAGCACAGCCAGGAAAAGTCGGTATTTACAGGAGACAGATTCAAGGCCCAACTTCAACATGAAAACTTTTGATGTTGTGTCAGCCTCTCTGCAACAATGAATGCTTTCTTTACCCTCCTTATGAGGACAGACACTTTTTTCTTGTTTGTGTACCAGGCTGAAAGGATGGGAATAACTTTGAATAAAACTTAGGAGCCTGGCTTGAGTCTGCAGAAAACATTGCATTCTGTGGGAGTAAATCTGTCTGGGAACACTCAGCAGAGCATCTGCCAACAGCTGGGAAACTTCAGGGATAGCCACACTTTTTCCATCAGAAACTGAGCGACTGCGGCCATGTTGTAGAAGGACATGGTTTAATAGAAACTCAAATGTCCCACCGGCAGATATAACACAACCTGGTTCCAAAAGAGATACACTGCACATCTGATTGTTTGTATGTAAAGATGTGCCTGTGTTTGACTGCAAGGTCTTCTTGGATGCTTTTGCTGTTGGTTCCCATGTTGAAAGGAGCATGCGGACTGCATCTTGAAACGCACACGCATATTGGTCAGTTTGCCCCTCACCTGGTCCACAAATGACTAGACTACAGGGTTTGAAAGTGTCCCTTTCATCTAAATGATTGAAAGAAACATGGACATACCTGTGAAAGAGAACAAAAAAAGAGCTTAATATTGACTTCCATGAATTAAGTCAGATGAAGAAAAAAATCTTCAAAGTATTATGGATATCAGCAATTTACAGGTAATTCTTAATGACATAACAGTATAATACAGTAAATGAGTGAGTTTTTATACCTATGAGCTCCCAATTGTATTGGTCGACAAAAGGTAAGTGCAGCAACGTGGTCTTGTTCAATCATCCAGCAGTCTGAGATGGCTCTAGTCCCACTCAGCTGAGCGAAGAGAGACAACTCATCTTCATCAATACACTCTACAACGCACATATCTGCGTGTTGAGCCACAGTCAGGACAGCAGCAGACTGTTTAACTGCAGACAAGAGCACAGAGACACCCAGCCTCTGCAGGTTAGCAATGACACAGCTTAGTGATCTTTCTGCCCAGGCTTTAAATTGCACAATACTTCTCTCTTCCGCTTGGTGGCCACATCCCAGTTCCAGCACTTCCCCTGAACTAAGCAGGTTAGGTTCAAGGTATCCAGTGAAAACAACAGCTTTAACTGGCTGGTTGTCAGTGTGAGGGCAGGGCGTAGCAAAGTCCTTGTGAATGACCTGCCCCTCAATCAGATGTGAAGAAGTCACGGAGAAGCCCAGCACACATGTATGCAATGCAGGGAAGTTGTCATTTACAAACTGAAGTGATGAGGACGGCTGGTCATTTTTAAATTTCCATCGTGTGAGCAGATCACAGGTGAGGTTGGTAACAATGTCACAGTGCGAGGCACTCAGACGTGTATGGAAGAATGATGCCAGTAGCTTTTGAACACAGTGATGGTCTGTGTAACATGGTAATCGTGTTACTGCAGTGAAATCGTCCCATGAAAGACTGTATCCGTACGGGACCACTCCCATAACAATCAGTTTTTCCAGCTCCTTCGATGCAAATGTCAGCAATTCGTCAGCCAAGCGCCTGGCAGTCGCAGCCGCTGCTGCGTCTCTGGTGTTATGGGTGCGAGACACATTCGCCTTCTTGCAGGCCATTGTATAAATCATCCGTAGTAACGACGCCAGTAGTAGGACAAAGGTCTTGGATCCATCGCCTGTTACACTGCTGTGTTTCAAGACACACTCCACTACCATCCTAAAGTGAAAAACACACAAATACATCAAAAGAGAAAACCTCACTTGTCAAAGAGTATCACAATGAAAGTGTAGATGTGTCTGTGTTTACCTTGCCAGTGGATGCTCCAGACGGAGAGCTGAGAGAATGCGTATTCCACTGCGGCTCAACATCGCCTGTCCTGTGTCTCTGGTGAACAGTACCTGTCCTCCTTCAGGGCCAAAACTGCGGAGGACGACTGACTCCAACACGCTTACAGTCTGCAGAACATGTTCCAGGGGAAGAAGCTCCACAGGCAGCATGACCGCACCATGGAAGGCACACAGGCTGAGGTGTAAATGGGGATAGACAAGGGTTCCAAACATTCAGTCATTTAAGAAAGTGAATATTTAATATATATTCTAGACAAGGCATCTCCAAATGGCGGACTGAACCTGATGACGGTTCTTGTTCCACGAGACGGCTCCAGGAGACGGTTCTATCTTGACAAGTGAGTATCCATCCATCCATCCATTTTCTACCGCTTATCCTGTTAGGGGTCGCGGGGGGAGGTTGGAGCCTATCTCAGCATCTTCGGGTGAATACGGGGGTCACCCTGGACAAGTCACCAGTTCATCGCATGGCTGACATATAGAGACAAACAACCATCCACACTCACATTCACACCTACGGGCAATTTAGAGTGACCAATTAACCTAACCTCCAGTTTACATGTTTTTGGACTGTGGGAGGAAGCCGGAGTACCCGGAGAGAACCCACGCAGGCACAGGGAGAACATGCAAACTCCTAATGCCTGATAAATACTAAAAAAATATGTACTAACACTCATGAGCGTTGTTTTTTTTTCCACGCGCGGCTACAGAATACAGGCGCAGCTAATCCAGTTAATACACCAATCGATCATAGCGTCACTCAGATGAGCCAATCAAATCGGTTGTTTATCTGAAGCG
>KV751345.1:6733877-6754626 GCA_001698575.1 Mola mola
AAAGTGAGTGGACGGACCAATATATGTTCATTCTTCCGGGAGCCAGTAACAAATCCTTGTTTCTCATATGCTTTGAAACCGTGGCGTTGATCGAAAGCGGGAATGTTAAGGTCCTTTGAGGAAACGAACTCTATTCAAACCAAGTTTCAAGCTACTGGCAGAGTCAATTGCCCATTTCTACCACTATGAAAAGAAAAAGAACGTGAAAAATAATAGTATTACAGGGAAACAGGGCACTTTTTCTTAAAAAGACCCAGATGCCCTTTTTTGTTTTTAAGTTATTCAAAAGTTTAAGTCCTGTTTTACTTGCTTACTAGCTTGAAATTTTGTCTGTTTTATATTTTACTTGAAATGTATGCCAGTGTTGCGCTCACTGTGTTAGGAAAGGAAGGAATGGAAGAATAAAAATGTGAGCATAATAAGGACTGCTCAAAACTTTATTTGCATTTTTTTCAAAAAGAGGCCCTTTTCATTTTATTATTAAGAAATTCAATTCTGTTTTCTATAATGTAGGCCCCAAGTGCTCTGTGCTAACCACAGGACTTATGGTACAGACAACTATTTGTTTTCCATGTTAAAAGTGTTCTAATTTGAAAATTGAAAATAAATATTGCCGAAATGATAATGAAATGAATGACATTTTCATTTGACAGACAGGCAAAGGCTATGGGATGCACTTTGGATAGTATGAGGTTCGGACCTTTGCTGGAAAGAAATTTTAGTAACCAGACCTATTTGAATATTTGACTATTGACTATTTTAATTTGTTACCACTGTTCTAGACCCATTAAACATAAACTAAAATGTTTCAAGCATTTTACTATTCTGATAATTATGACATACAACTCAGGAAAAAAAATGAATATTTAAAAATGAAAATTCAAAAATGTTTTAAAACATTTAACCTGAATTTTTTGACCAAAACTTTCACACAGTGCAGGTGACAGTTTTGGCAAATAATGTTGTATTTATACTTTTAGGTTTACAGCATAATATATATACGGGCTTTAACACCAAAACAGTGATTCATTATTTTAGCCATACGGTAATATATTATTTACTATAATGTACAGGATATATGGCAGGTGAACTTTTTGTGCACATCGAATATTACATTCATGAATGTAATGTATGAGAGTTAAATGCAAAATGCACTGAAAATATAATTAATTGTTTTTTAACGGAGAAAAATGATATCAGATCTACTCACACTGAATACTTAGGTTTCGTGGTAGTCTATATTGTTGTGACTGGGTGTATCATACAGTACATAATCATCATACAGCTTTCAGTTGCAGCACCGTACCGATGTCCATCATCCATCAGTATGTCTCAATAGCAAAAGCACCAGCTACAGTACAGAAGTGACGGACCACACAGTTTTAATTTGAAGGTCTTACACGGGGCCTGTTCGCTGTATGACGTTACCTTTCCTGGCCGTCTTAGATTTAAAAAATGAACGTGTCTAGGAATTACTACGTAAACATACGGCAGTTTTCACAACTACGGTATAACTAGTTCTCGTTAGCATCTTAACTAGCTAGATAGTTAGCCGAACTGATGCAGAAACTCTTCAGCAACTCCCGTGACTTTATTAAAACCCATATAAACGACTGACAAAAATGGAAATTTTCTAGCTTGTATTTAAAAAACAAACAGAAAGTGATTAATTTCCTCTCATGAACACTGATTTTGAGTACTCACCATCCGTACGGCAGGAACGCTTCCCCTGTATCCTAGAGACGGGACTTCTTCTGTGGGCTGTTGCAGAAACGTAATTTAGAAAATCAATGACTACCACCACCTAGTGTGTGGACGAACGAATTGTTTTTCTATAACTAAAAGCAACAACGCTGTCACACATTGTTTTTTTATCAAGCTTTCTTCATTTCTTGTCCATTTGTGATTGTTAAGAAGCTTGTGATACACGCACACACCCCAAAAAATATTGCTTTAATATTAAGCTTGTACTGCATAAAGTATAAGTATAAATCGATTTCCTCATCCTCAATATTTTAAATATGACCAGTTGAATTCAGAGCTTATAAGAATAAAACTCGATTTTGATTAATGCTCTTAATTTTGTGTCTGTGTGTGTGATGTGACTGGATGTGACTCTCTCTGTGATGTTAATGTAAATTGTTCTCAGAAACTGCTTGTAAATCTTATCACAAAAAATATCTAAACTGGAAGTTTACTAACGAGCAACACTAACAACTGATCTAAAACCGTTCTCACAAGTAAAATAAATACATATTTCTATAAACCACAAACAGAGGTAATGTCAAGCATCCCTGCTCTTCCTTACCCCCTCTCCTTCCCTGTCTCATTCTTCTTTCTGTACAGTATCTCTGTGCCTCTCTGGTACCTCAAGGTGAACTGGGCGGGAAGGGAACTTGATCCGTGTGTTGCTGCAGAAACCGCATCCTAAGTTTCTAAATCAGGCAACGTCATCCATACATGGACTAGATGAGACGGTTCTGCAGCTACAGCCAGATGTACAGATGCACACACACACCGGTGGAGCTGTCCACTCTGAATGTAAATGCCCTCTCTTGCTGAACTCTCACTATGCTAACGAGCCTTTAAAAAGTCGTGTCATTACACAAATGAATATGCATCAGTGGCCCGGTGAGGGTGACCTGTAGGAAAGGGACAGAGGTCATGAGAGGTGGGGTTGGTGTAATTTTAAGCGACAGCTCTCCCATGGGGCCTGAATGGACAAAACCCGTTCACACGCACAGAGGAAAGCGACACAAGATGACCGAGCTGCAAAGCCACTCTCTCTCCAACTTTGGCACACCTGCACTCTTCTTCTTCTTCTTGGTGTGAAAGAACCAGTGAGACAAAGAAGAACATACCTTGCCATTTTCCTCCACCTCTCCTGCCCATTTTGGTCCTGTCTTCGTTTTTCCCCGTCCACCCCTGTTAGGAGTACCCGTGAGTCTGAACGCCGCTGCTGGGACGACCGAATACAGGTATGTCTCTGGGTCTTTTTTGTTTTTTACCCCCTTCATTTCATCAATCAAAATTAATTGGATTTATTTCTCTCTTGACTTGAAGTGATCGGTGACTGTTTGTAAACCCATTGGTGCATAAAAGATAAATTGTATTAATCAGGTCAATGCAGGTGATTCCGTTGTTAGAGGCTGGGGTGCAACGGCACAATAATAATTAATGAGTTTGGAGCCCCAGTTTCAGTGATTTTTCTTTATCTTCCGTGAAACCTTTGCTTCCACTAAAAGGACGGAAATCTCCCTATTATCACTTCTACAGCATGAAAAAGACAACAATTCACACAAGTACGTATTAAGCCACACTTCACTTCACACTCCTGTTAGGTTTTGCTAGTGTATGTAATCACAACTGCTGACTCAACCCTAGACACTCAATACCTGTGATGCCTGCAGAATAGAAAACAACTTCAAATCATTCCAAATCCTGACAATGGGACTCACCTCTCATACACATTAACCTGTTCGGAGGATGACCTTGGCACACGATTCTCACCTCTGGCGAGCTCATGGCAAAACAGCAGTGGTCCACGTGTGAGATTTCAATTTTACTTCTGCCCTTCCTCTCCTTCATCCCTCCATGTCAGCAGGCTTAGCAGAGGCAGCGACTTGCATATTCTATGTGAAAGTTTGTGCCAGACCAGCAGAAACAGGAGAAGTCATTTGACGCTCATACAGTGTCTATGAACAGATTATTGCTTCAGATATGTCTGAGCAATATGGTTCATGGACACTTTATTCTGGTGTGTGTTTGTCTCATTGAGGTTTGTTTGGACGGTTCTGCAAATTTGGATTTTGCTTTATAGGAGAGTATTTACATACAGTATGTGTTTATTTCATGCGCGTTTAAGTTTAATGTGCAAAGTTGTTTTCTGCCTCTCTGCCTCAAATAATGACTGGGAACCTTCGAGCTGCACCATCTACTACTCCAACCCACCTGACAAATGCAACGACAACCTCAGATGAAAAACAATCTGGAGGCTACGATCCCAAAAAATTCATGAGTGAGCTGCACAGCGTCCACAGTAAGTTCAAAATCCAAATCATCCCAACGTCTTCATTCCATGGGCAGGTAGACAGTCTGATAAAACACAAATATAAGACCATGCAAACGTACTGTAATGTTACAACCATTGAAATAACCCCAGAGGTGTTCGGTAAATCATTTTTAGTATCAAAGCATTTTCTTTAAATAAACTCCAGCATGTCCAATTATGTAAATTTGAGGTACTGAAATGGATGTACTGTGTCCTTGCTGCAAAATTTAAAACGACTGCAGATATTACAGCATATCACAGGTGTACATTTTTAATTTTTAAACTACATTTTAGTATTATCAGTGATCAAGCTATCATTGTAGAGCTGGGAATTAGATGAGATATTAAAAGATGCTGAGAGCCTCTAGATTTCAGAAATATATGAATGAATGAGAATCATAGTGCACCTGTAAAGGCCAGTGAAGTATCTGATTATATGGAACAGAGAGGTTACATTTAAAAAAAAGCATAGAGGATAATTATGTAACAGGCAGAATTTAAGTATCAGTTTGTGCTCTCTTTTGCTTCTACAATTAGGACAGACCTGTATATTCATCAGAATTATTTGATTTTTATGTAAATATATAACAATTCATAAAGAATGGCATCTCGTATCGGAGTCAGTTTCTTTAAATGTGCAATAATAATGTTTAGAATAAATGATAATAGCTTATAATACCTTACAATAGAAAAACACCACCAAAAAAATGATCAGTTTGGAATCAGCACCATTCTGATAAAAGCTTTTGCTTTGGATTTTTGTGATTTTTTTTATTGCTCATATTTTTTTCACTAAGTATGTGAGTAGGAAAAAATATTTTTATCCTAAAGCTAAATTAAAGGCTAACATTTCGAACAGTGTGTTCAAGTGGCTGAATAATAGTGTGCCATGTCTTATATGGCTTTGCAGTGCCATCGTGGGCCATTGCTGCCCTGTGCATTGTGAGCTTGTGCGTATTGCTGTCGAGTGCCGTGTGCATGTGGAAGAAGTGCTCGAAAAAGAAAGACAGGGACAAAGAAAAGGACAAGAAAAGGGGTAAAGAGAAGAGCGAAGGAGATTTTGACACTGAAATGGATGGATGTTACAACAAGGTACACACACACAAGACAAGACGCTATAAACACACACGCTCTTTCCCCCTACAGATATGTCGTCCTTGCAATGTACTGCATCAGCCGTGACATTGGGTCACCCAGGAGTAGTCAGTATGTGTTACAACTAATGGATGTTTTGCTCATTTTCTTATGTTCTAGTACAGACTGAGCTCTGAGATTAGTTGTTTTGGCATGGTGCAATGTGTTCATGGATGCAAGTTTTATGCAAAAACACTGATGGTGGAAAACGCCACTGCTCCCGTTAAACAATTAAAAAAAAGCATTAGCTGGTAACATTATCTTTAATTGCCTCCGACAGCGTAACGCTACACAATGTACTGTTGAAGGAGGAATTGTTTCCTCTCCTTCTGCCCAGGATCGTTATACCTTAGTGGAAAGGTTGATAAAACACTCTTCAACTTTTCGAGTACAATAGCTTTTGTTTATTTCACGCAGAGAGTAGATACAGAGTCAGCGCTGAGCCCTCTGTCCAACCCACCTTTAGGATGGAGTAGAAGAAAAAGGGGCGATATCCAGGTTACACATCCCTTTATACCTTCTAGGCTCCTCCTACGCAGAGGAGGAGCTTTTCCCTGATTGTTATCAGTACTCTTCAACTATGTGTAGCCAGACTGGCTCTATCTGGTTTGTGGCAGATGAGCAGCGGGTGTAGTGCAAACTATCTAAGTGTGCATGCAACAAACAATAACAGTACTATAGGAAAACAGCACAAATAGCTGCTCCACAAGAGGATGGAAGTTTCTCATTGATTAATTGTAAAGCTTTATATTTCACCTGCACCAAATGTGTGTGTGTGTGTGCAGCCGCTGAAAGATGAAGGTAACAAAGAAATGGAGCTATCAGAAAACGCACCGAAGGAGGTGGAGAAGCTGGGCAAACTACATTTCACTTTAGACTACAACTTCACAGATAACATGGTGAGCTGCTGCATTTCACTCTGACACGCCCATTTTTTATTTTTTTTTGCCCATTAGCTGCCAGCTATAAAATGTCACATTTTAATGCTTTTCTTGTTACCTTGCTGTAACATCCTAGCTGGTGGTAGGCATCTTGCAAGCTGCTGAGCTGCCTGTGATGGATGTGGGAGGTAGTTCTGACCCGTACGTTAAACTCTACCTTTTCCCCGACAAAAAGAAAAAGTGTGAAACCAAAGTTCACAGAAAGACCCTTGAACCCAACTTCAACGAGACTTTCACATTTAAGGTAAATTAAAACTACAAGATAAAATAAAGTCATGCTTTTTTTTGACTGTTCTTTGAAAATGAGATTTTTAAAAACGATTTTGGAGGTACCATACATGGAGCTGGGTGGGAAGATGCTGGTGATGACCGTGTACGACTTTGACCGCTTTTCAAAACATGACGCCATTGGAGCTGTGAAGATACCGATGAGCAGCGTGGACTTCAGCCAATCTCTGCAGGAGTGGAGGGATCTGCAGAAGGCAGAGAAGGATGAGGTGGGAGCAACCTGTGAGAGGGGAAAGAAGAGTTGAATTTGGGGAAATTGCATTTTCCAAAACTATGTGAGAAAACATAAAAAATGTTTCATTGCATTTAGAGAAAAAAATATTTGTGATAGTGATGTTTTTTTTTGTTACAGTGACATCAATTACCTTCTCTTTTAATTTCAAAACTGTCATCTTGATGCACTCTAGGTTTTTAACTAATTCCCCCTCAATTTGTTTATCTGTGTGTTAGAGTGAGAAGCTCGGGGACATATGTTTGTCCTTAAGGTATGTGCCTACTGCCGGGAAGCTGACAGTGGTGATTCTGGAGGCTAAAAACCTGAAGAAAATGGATGTGGGTGGATTATCAGGTGAGTCAAGCAAGCAAAATAATGTGATTCTCATTGCATTCATAGAAATAATATGAAGGATTTTTTTTAACAAAAGGAAAACTAGAAAAAATACCATCTGACAATGATATACTTCTACTAGGCATTAAACATGAACAATCAAAGCACAGATGTAGGTCAAGAAGAAGGGGCTGAGGTGGTTATTGTGGTAGTGTATTGTTTTGTTCAAGTACATGTTTTTTTTAATGAACTCTGGATTACAGAGCTGGGTGAATGTATTGGGGTCAAATTGTTGTCTAAAATAAATAGAAAATCGCGAAAAATATTAGTGGCATTAATTAAATTTAATTAAATTAGGCAAATGGTCAACTAAAAATACTGAAGAGTGACACATGATTTTTACTTACATCAGTTTTTAATTGGACAAATCAAGTTAAAAAGTTGATTTATGGTAGGGTTATTATAAAGTGAACATGAATATTGGTAAAACCAATTAGGTTGGGGTGGATTTTTTTTTTTTTCTGAACATGGGATCTTCCTGTTTTGTTTGGTATTTTGAGAGAAGTAGTATAGAGTATCAGGTACCAGGTCTGGGGGATCCAATAAAGCAGAGACACACGGGGAGCTTTCTGAATCGGTAGTTGTTTTAATCATAAAGGTCAAACCAGGAATTCAAATTATGCAGAGGTACAGATAAGGATAAGGCAAACTCTGTAATCGGAACACGGAATACAGATCGGACACAAGGAGACTTACACGGAATAGACACTGGACTGCTCGCTAGAAAGACAAGACAATCTGGCACAGGAGGAAGGAAACACGGGGGTTAAATACACGAGGTAGAGGTAGACAATTGGACACAGGTGAGACACATTAGGGAGAGGGAGTAATCAAACACACCTGAGGGACAAGACTAGACAGGACATGGGGAGTAAGACACAAACAGAACCTCAAAGTAAAACAGGAAACACCGAATGACCCTAAGAGACAGACACTTGACACTAGCAAACCCTAACATAGAGTACTGAGCTATATTAATAATAAGAGGGATATCAGCTAAAGGTTTGACTGAATTTACAATACAAGAGCCTGTTTGGCAAGGTAAATATCAGATTGTTGGTTTTAATACCCTTTCACACTGGCCAAAAAAATCCCACTGTACTACAACCTCACAATATGTATGACCTTTGACCTCCAAAATTTAACCAATGAGAATTGTAGGCTTGGGCCAAATCTGACAAAACTCACTCAAAGCATATTTGACATATTGTGCTCACAAGATTTCAGGCCACAGTGACCTTGAACTTTAAACTATGACCTCCAAAATATAATGAGTTCATCTTGAGTCAGAGTGGACATTTTAAGTTTAAAGAAAATCTCTCAAAGCATTCTTGAGATGTTGCTTTCGCAGGAATGGATGGATGGATAGACTGACAGACAATCCGAAAACATGATACCCCTGGTCCTGGCAATCGCCACGCAGAGGCATAAAAAACTTTGTAATGACTCAAAACTAATCTCTCTTATATCAACACTTCATTAGACACGTGTGGTTGCATTCATCTCCAGAGAGCCTCCCTTCCCTCTGCATTTTCTTTTTTGGTGCTGCTTTTGGGATGTTTCCAGGCATCAGGCTTTGGGAAGCATCTGACCTATTACATTCTCTCACACATAGTAACCAGGTTACATCACTGTGTTTGTCTCTGTTCCTCTGCTCTCACCCTGCTGCAGGTCTGTGGGTCTGCTAGACCAGCCACACACAGCTGTAAATGTTTTATTTCTCAGATGCACTAACATTTTATAATACGACACTCGTCCTGGATAACCTTGTGAAAGGTGTTATGAGTCTTTTATAGATGTGTGAATACTTTCAAGCTGTTTCAATTTGCTACCAGGAGTGTTTTACTGATGGAGTTACTGCAACAAGGTCATCACTGCTCTACTGCCATAAAACCTCTCATTTGTCTCTCTAAGACCCTTATGTGAAGATCCACTTAATGCAGAATGGAAAAAGACTGAAAAAAAAGAAAACAACGATAAAGAAGAACACTTTGAACCCTTACTACAATGAGTCTTTCAGCTTTGAGGTGCCATGTGAACAGATAGAGGTATAGTACACCACCACATTTGTACACACACACACACAAACATTTCTATTCATCAGAACTTAATTTGTCTTCTTTTTTTTTTTAAAAATGTCATTAATAGAAGGTGTATATAGCTGTGACTGTATTGGACTATGATAAGATTGGGAAGAATGACACCATCGGGAATGTGCTGCTGGGCAGTAACAGCACTGGGACTGAGCAGTGCCACTGGTCAGACATGCTGGCCAACCCACGGAGGCCAATAGCCCAGTGGCACAGCCTCCAACCTGAGGATGACATCAACGCATTACTTTTAAATAAGAAATGATCCTGTGATCTTGTTAGGTCATGAAACCTCACAGCATTCACCTCAACTACTTTTCATTTATGTTCCTATCTCTCCTATAATTACCCTAAAATTAAAAATATGTAAGCTACTTACCTTAATAAGTCTACCCAATAACACTGAGTGATTCTTATGGACTTTGGTCCCTCTTTCTTTAGTAATCCTACCTGCCTACTCTGCCTTGCTGGGTTTTAATCAAATATGTACTAATTAAACTAGACAAGATTTTTTTTTTTTTAGAGCTCTGTATTTTTTCTGTTCTGTGCTGTTCAATGACTGGCACACCTGACATTAACATGATTAACTTGCAGAGGGAGACAATCCAAAGGAAAATAAAGTGAGGTTTTATGACTGCTATTATCTCTCTACTTCTCTCTCTGTGACAATAAAGTACTTTTGGGATCCCATTATTATTATTATTTTGTGTTATGTCCATGTCATTTTGAAAGCAATATATCTCTCAGTTTATTAAGCCTTGAAAAAAAAAAAAAAAAAGCATTAAAGCTTCACCTTTCCCACCGCATTTTATGGTTGGTATGTGTGTGTGGGGGGGTTTCTGGTTCATTGATTAGTACCAGAGAAGCAGATTCTTGTAGTTTTAAGTCGAGATGGCAACATAACCATGAAAACAACATGAGGTTTTGACGTGTACACACTCTTATTTTTTCCATCTCTGCACATAAAAATAAGTATCAGTAATATTTAGAGTAGATTCATCACTAACAATCAATAAATAGTATTAGTTATATACAGTAACTATTATTTACATGTTTCAGGATTTACTGTTTCCAAATGCATTAACTATTTTTACTCTTTGCATACAATCAATAACTAACAGCCAATCAAAGCAGAGCAAATCATTGCTCAGGTGCCCAGCTTCAGGTATGGCCTACTTTGTCCTTTACAAAATATATAAATACAATTAGTTACATAAAAAAGAAAGAATTCAAGTTTTGTGCAAGTATAATTTATTGGGCCAATTCTAAAGCATGACTCATCAAAACTAGCCAGATAGACATGGTTAATATTATTAACCAAGTACTTTATTGCAGCATTATTAGAACAACTCGGTCATCAACAAGATATAAAATATTACTAATTAAATATCTGAAAACCAGCGTTGGTTAATAATTGTAAACCACCAGTAAGCTAATAGCGTGATCATTAGCAACTTGAAATTGCCTCACTAAATAGCACATTTGCTGTAGCTGTGTAACAAAATTTTGTGACTATAGATAAAGGTTATTAATATCACAAATATAAAATGATCGTGAATCAATTTCTATTATCCATATCATTTTTTTTTTTAATATGGTAGCCTGTAGTAGTGTAAATGCTGTAATGTTAGCTTACTTTCTGTTAGCTAGCTAGCACAAATACCATAATGATTGTTAATAAGGTTTAATTTCTGCTGTTATATGAACTTTAAGCTAACTTTAATTTGAGGTTGGTGTTTCAGAAACCGTTTCCTCCTCTGGTTCCCATTTGGTCAAAAGTGAATTATCCCGTCGCAGGTTTAGCGACGGGATAATTAACGGTAACTTGAGAGGCGAAAACCTCCGTCCATCCGCCAAAGACACGCGGCCTCACACACAAACACAGGGACCAAAGAGGTGAAAACCTGGTGCAGAAAGCGGTGCAGGCTACCTTCCCACACAGGTGTAAGCTACTCGTCGCCACCCGGAAGTCTTTCACCGGTGCCGTCGGACATCCAGAAGCTTTTCCTCTCGAGCGCACTGAGATGCTCCGTTAACGTTTGGGGACTTCTTTTCGGGCTCTGAGATGAACTTGAAGTGGACAGTGAAAAGATTTCTTCTTATGTCGTTTTCAGTCTCCCACTTGCTGCTGCTTGAGGGTGAGTCTGACAATTGTACTTCCACAAAATGTGCCAATAGTATAGTTAAAACGTTTCACACATATAGAACTTATGTGCACCGCATCAATAACCTACAACAGATAAATAGGTTTCCCATAACAAGAGGGAAATAATTTATAGCAGTAAATTATTAATTCAAGATCTGATTTAGAGTCTGTTTATGTACTGACCCTTAAAAGTAAAAATGATCAGATCTAAAACTATCCTTTATATTGTTGTGCGCTATCATGGCATCTAACTGCTAAATCATCAAAATAACAGATGTGACTTGAATGTTTCTGATTGGATGCTTCTGGTTCTGCCTTTCACTACTTTGGAGAGATTTATCTATCATTTCTTATAGATTAATTGCAAATTTTACAGTAGAATGTCAGCTTATATCATTGTTTTTAGGAGTCCAGAGCCGACTTTCAGTGGCAGAAGGAAGACTAGAGAGGTAAGAAGGAATGGAATAAATTATATATCATGTGGCCAATACATAAGTAATAATATGTCAACTGGTACCTTTCATACTTAATAAGCTGAAGATCTTTGCACTTTCTGTTTCCTTCATGTGAACGTGTGACAGAGAGCAGGTTTCAGTGTGTGAGTTTGTGCTCTTACGTGTGTGTGAGGGTTCACTGTAAAGAGAGGTTTGGACTATGAATTCAAAGGGTGTAAAGTGCACTTAAGTCTCCCCTCTGACTGTTTCCTCCCCCTAATGTGCATGTTTGTGTGTGCGCAGAAGGGCTAATGCACTTCGGAGGAAACGGGATCTCCTCGGGGAGGAGGTTGGTACACTACACCTAAGAGAACCAGACGAGGTCAGGACATCCACTTGCGCACTTCACGCTAGCCGGCACAAAGCTGGCATTGTAAAAAATGAGATGCACTTGCTAACTCATAAACTTTTCTCCCACTCAAGCTGACAGCTTTCGGCTTGTAGCAGCATCTATACCAACATCACAGAACTGTGTCGCTGATCCTAAAGCATGAGAATAATTTCAGAAACTAGTGTGTTTTTATTTTGTTCCAAGACATACAGAACACTGCTGTCGGAGGGTTCTATGTCACGCAGTATTTTACACAATTACACGGCCAGAGATGCTTCTTCAGGTAAATGTGCTTTTTACGTGCGCACCTTAAATGCATTTGAAGTAAGCTTGAAATTATATCTATTAAAGTGATAATTCTATCGATACCTGAATAAAGTGGGAGAAGTTCATTTGAGTTTGTACGTGTCTTTCCCAGAACATTGTGGCTGCCTCAATGGAGGCTGGTGTCTTGAGGGCCGTGTGTGTGACTGTGCTCAGTTCCAGGCACTGGGAGACCGCTGCCAGATCAGTGAGTAATACACACACACACATACACACAGCACATCTTCCTTTGGCATCAATTAAATTCTTAAAAATCGAATTTGCACAGCAACTTTATTGTTGATTGACAAGTACCATTTCTACAGACAAGCTCATTAGCATGCTTACAACTTTTAATAGCAGTATACAGTTACACAGCGCACATTTATGGAAATGAGTGTGTGTATGGGATTGTGTTTGTGTGCATCAGACTCCAATCACTCAACAACGATTAATCACAGTTCATGCATACACTCTAGTTACTGATTAATTATCAGATTTCCCCGGATCGCTTTCCATTTTTTCTCTAGCTCTGTTTTATTGGGGGTTTTTTTAGTACAAATCTGCAATCAACCAGTTATTTCCTTACTCCCTGAAGCAGCCGATATAAAACCACTTGCACTGAGGTAATAGAGTCACGGCTGAGTGATGGAGTTCCTGGTTTCTATATTCTGAGCAGACTCCTTAAACAGTCTTATCAGGAGACATTTTTAGTTTCAACAAAGTCATTTAGTGTTGGCACGCATGTTCTTGAGGGATAGGCTATTTGCAAGAAAATAAGGATGTGTTATCAAAAATCAAGTAAACAAAGACAGCACAAAAGTGAGCCATACCAAAATTTCATTGAAACATATTTGAAAGCCTAATTCAAAATAAATGATCAAGTTTCCCAGCTGTAATGCAAATTTGATTGGGTTTTCAGTTCTGGTGCCACATAACACATGTTCTGATAGTATTAAAAGAAGAGCGGGAGTTTTTTTTCTTTAAAATACGAAGGCCTTATAATTTAATTAAAATCTGCCATTTGAGATGTACATAAGCTTCTTTCACTCACTGTGTGAATGGGCTTTCGCAGCATCTTGGCACAGCCAAATTTGGGGAATTCCTGTAACAAAGGGCTTCTTGTAAATTCAGGTATCCATTTTCCACTGATGAAATAAAACATGATGAAAGATATACATTTGATAAAGAGATAGAATGTATGACTTGCCCTTTGACTTTTACACAATTTCTGCCAGAATGACTTTGCGTCACGACACAAAATGGATCCACTTCATCATTACAAGATTCTTATCTGAGTAAAATGTCCATTTTCCTCTCAGTACCTAACCAGGGACAGGATCGAGATGGCATTTGCAGGTCATGGGGTCAGCACCACTATGAAACATTTGACGGAATCTACTTCTACTTCCCTGGAACCTGTTCTTACATTCTAGCCCAGGACTGTCACTCAGCTACACCACAGTACACGGTGTGGGTAAGAGCATACAGATCGAATTTACCGACTGAAATATTTAACCTTTAGGTATACCAGGTAGTTTTTTTCCTCTTCTTTTTTTCCTTACAATAAAGTATTTCAGACTAAAAGATTTCTCCAACCATCTGTAGGAGCTAAAATACAGTTGCATTTATATATTTAAAGCAATACACCAAAAGATTGAGTTTCCAACAAATGCATTACTTCCACCAGTTTGAGTAATGTTTTATAAACACAATGTCTAACTTCTCTATTCAATTATTTTCCCATTTAACAATGTCCATATTTGTTTGTGGTCCATACTTAAAGTGTTACATCCACAGGAGGAACAAATGTCCTCGGTGCAGTCATCCATTAACAGTTTTGGGAATTCGTATAGTTTTAAGAGATGGACTAACAGGTTACTGCTTGTCTTTTCATGCCATACGTTGAAAGTAAAATTATAGGATATCACTAGGCTTTAAGCAGACAATTAAGTCTAACTTCCTGTGTACTACTGTGTTTCTAATTCTGTCTAACCCTTGCATTTTCTGTCAGAAATTGTTTGATAATGCTAGCCACTCAGGTAAATTGAGTTTTTGCAGCAATCCAGAAGTCATTTCACAATAACCATCCGAGGACGTTTGCGTCCGTATCGTTACCCGATGAATGGTTGTGGTTTTTAGGTTAGATTGGTTTAGGTTACAGGCTGTGGCTCATTGATGTTCATTAATTTGTATGTTTTGCCCGTTTTACAATTTGTTTTTAAATTCTCCATCTTTTCTGGTGTCTAGGTCCACAACAGCAGAGTGTGTGATGGAAATGTGTATTCATGTCCAAGAGCACTCAGTCTGTTCTTTCCTAATGAGGAGGAGATCCACATCTCTGGATATAAGGTCCACCAGGGAGGCCACAGGTGTGTGTGTGTATGTGTACTATTACCCTATACTCCCCTGCTGTAAAGTCACAGTAGAGCATTATTTGCATGATTCACCACTAATTTTCTCACATTTTCTCTCACTGTCTGGATGTGTCTGACTCTGAAATGTCAGGTTAAGTCTTCCTCAGACTGTTGGAGGTGTGTTTATTGAGCGACTTGCTGATTACCTGCTGGTAAAGAGTGTGTTTGGCTTCTCTTTGGCTTGGGACGGAGGCTCGGGCATCTATCTAAAAATGAGCGAAGAGCACCATGGTGCCCCCTGTGGCCTGTGTGGGAACTTCAACCACCTTGCTGGCGACGACCTCATCACTAGTCGAGGTAAGACGGGTCTGACTGGCCATTCATCCTCTTATCCATTCTCTCAGCACCCACTCAGCTCAGTTATTATTAGTATACACTCAACACTCACCCTAACCAACTATAGCAGCAGTGGGACTTGGAGAGAACAGAGTGGAAGGATTTGAGAGAACTGATAGTTTGTGCTTTGAATAGCTGGGAGGAGTAAGTACTTCCACAAATGATCAGTAATATGAACTGTGGTGAACTGCAGTTCCCAAGTCGTTTGAGCACAAATCTGTCCAGCAGACTGAGGATGAGCTCACAGACTGAGAGTAAACAAGCGGAAAAGCTCTGGTTATAAAGCTGCAACGCTCATGGTTCATTTCTACACACAGTTTTAATCATATTTCTTCTTAACATTTATTTAGCTGCTCATGATTTTCTGCCACCAGTCAAAAACATGATAAATTAGTCAGCTTGTGTGGTTTTTAACATTTGGCAAAGTAATGAAATTAAATGATTATACATTGTAAATAAATTGTTTTTGACATTTTGGCAAAAGTAATAAAAATGACTTGCTGTGAAAGATAAATGTCAGCTTGGTATCTTATATGATGAATGACAGACAGTAAACATTAGCAAAGCCCAACTGATTAACAGAACTTTCTAAGTTTATCAAATATTTGACATATTATCACTTTAATTCACCTGCATTTCATCATTTCATTGTTATGTTTTAAGCATTTTCTTTACTTACATTTTTCCTGCATTTTTTTTACTTCCAACCTTGTGGTTACTTCCTTTTGTATCATGAATAATAAAAATGATAAAAACATGGCTCCATTTTCATCATATGGCTATTACTACTTACCTCTTTTATGCGTTTAACTGCATTTTCTGTCGTCCTTGATGCTTGTGTTGTAGGTGTACATAAACACAGTTTATGTGTTGGCTCTGTGTTCCAGGTATTCTAACAGATGAACCCGCACTTTTTGCTAACAGCTGGGTAGTGGATCTGCCTCATGAGAGAGCCTGCCCCTCTGTAGAAGTCGACTTCAGTGGGCCTTGCCTCTCTGAGTCAGACATGGATGTAAGAACAGAAAAATTCAAACTAAGAACAGAAAAATGCAATCTCTAAAGTATTGCCATTGTGTACAAATATATGATTTTAACTTTGACAGTGCAATGTGCACATAGCAAATGATGGAAAGGGAAATAAGGCGTACCACAGAGCCCTGTATTACTTTTTTGGTTGAGAATAAATCAAGCTAAATTACCTTTTTAATGATTTAGTCTTTATTAATGAAATTACTTTAAACTTAGGATTTTGACTCTAATACATACTATGTCTATCCACCCCATGCTGTTTATTGTTAATGTTTGCAGGATGCCATAGAGAAATGCAGTGCACTTCTTTTCTTTCCATTTTTGTCCTGTCATGAAAACATTGACCCAAATCCCTTTGTGGCCAGCTGTGTTTCTGACCTCTGTGTGTAAGTCAAAACACTTGCATCGATGACTGAAACATTACATTTTTAAACCCTTTTGTTTGGACCTGTTGTTAGTGTGAAGAAACCAGCTTTTATCTTTTTTTGTTTTGTTTTTACAGATCTGATGACGAGGGAACATTTTGTCGAGCTTTGGTTGAATACACCCGAGCTTGCTCGCATGTTGGATATCCAGTAAGAGAGTGGCGGGACAGTTTCCCTTCTTGTAGTAAGTTAACACTTCAGTTCCACATTGTTAGTGAAATTAGGTGAACATTTAGTCCATTATCTTTAGTGTGCCTTTGTGTGAAAATGATGTTTGTGTGTTTTTCTGTAGATGATGGCTGTGAAGACAGTTTTGTTTACAGAGACTGTATAAGTTGCTGTCCACCCACCTGTACATTTGAAACAGACTGCCTGGGAACCAACCTCCATTGTCTGGATGGCTGTTACTGCCCCGATGGTATTTAATTACTTACTTATTTCTGTTAGAGGCTTTAGTGGCTCAGCCTACTCTAACTTTTGCACTCCCACAGGTCGCGTCCTTCAAAATGGCACATGTATTGCTGTATCTCAGTGCCCATGTTTTTATCATGGCACATCATATGTACAAGGACATGTGCTTCAACAAGGATGTAGTGTTTGGTGAGTGTGGAGACAAACACTTTTGTAAGAGTAGACTGGTCCTTTGGCAACCTGCTGTTAAGATGCTGTGTGTTTTTAGCGTGTGCATGGGAGGAGTGTGGAACTGCACGGAGAATAACTGCACGGGTGAGTTCACGCTTTCAGAACAGTCAGTTACTGAAGGGGAAAACTGAATTCAGACAAATTGCCATACCTCTTTTCTGCCTTTAGTGGAATGCTCGGTGATAGGTGACGTGCATGTGACGACATTTGACGGTAGGATTTTTCTCCAGCCGGGGGCGTGTCAGTTCATCCTGGCAAAGAGCCGCAGCAGCAGCAGCAGCAGATTCACTGTCACACTGCAGTACACTACCTGCGCACAGGTAGCATGCATGATTTTTTGCATACACACATGCACACAAACTAACCCTACCCTGCAATATTCTGTCCAGATGTAAAATGTATGGTGTCTGTGTCTACAGCAGCAGGTGTGTATTCAGTCAGTGACGGTGTTGTTGGATGAAGATGTGAGTCACCAGATCACTTTGACCAGGGAAGGGGACGTGATAATAGGTGTCACTGCAGCGCCTGTCTTGCCCTTTGTTGATGGTAGGAGCCCTTTGATCAACCAAAGGTTTCAGACAGACCATACTGAAATATAAATTTCTCTTTATTCTGTATTAAAGTAAATATTGTTGCTCATCCATACAAGAGACAAGTGCAGTGCATGTGTGAGGCAGAACCACTTGCTTTGTATTTCAGCTCCCTCACTGCCCACGTGAGCAGCGCTGCTCACGTGCATGTCACATGCAGCTCCACTGGGGCCTCCTCTAGAGGTTCGGAGTCTCCCTCTTTCTGTCCATGTCATCCAGACCTTTCCCAGGAAATTTAGACCTGAAAATAAGTCAATACAGTTTCAGTGTCTATATATATGGATATATTTATATAACATGTTTAAGACCAGCAGGTCGGGAATGCAGCTGTCATGCTTTGCGCAGACCTCCTGTGTGCACCAGATGTTAGATCTCACTTCTGATTTCAGTAGTCGCTTTTCATGTTTGTTTCTGTTTGTACAGATGCAGTAGAGGTGCGGAAGCTAACCTCTGTGTTTACAATGCTGAAGGCAGCGATTGGTCTGAGGCTAAATTATGATGGTCGAGGGGGGCGCGTCTACCTGCAGTTGGATAGCCACTGGCGTGGACAGACGCTAGGCCTTTGTGGCACTTTCAATGGAAATCTGCGAGATGACTTCCTGTGAGAAACTACTTCCCACTTGGATCTCTGTTGAGAGTTTTACTTTACCTGACGGTTTGTGTGTGTGTGTGTAGGTCTCCAGCAGGTATGATAGAAGGCACTCCTCAACTTCATGCCAATGCTTGGAAGGTTTCATCAGCTTGTGTCACTCCAGTCAACATGCCCATCGTAGACCCTTGTGAAATTTACCAGAACAATGGTAAAAATGACTTAAACTATTTTTCTCCTATTTTTGATATACTTTTTATTCTGTCCTATAGGAGCTAATTTCTCATGAATTTTAAGATATAAGCTGTAAAGATGTCTGCCTTCTTCTATCTTCCCTTAAATAGAAACTGCTCCTAACAAGGTCTATAGATCATGTTGCCCAAATGGGTCATGATTTGTGGACATTGCACTGGAGTTATTTACATGTTCACTACAAGCAAAGTATCATTTTATTTAAGCAAATTTAAGAGAAGTCAGACATCTCTAACCATTTTAATCAATAAATACAATTTTGTATTAAAAAATTGATTTTCAGTTTTGGAGTTAATTATCCCTTCAAGCTAGTTTTGGCAAATGGACGGGGGTGCATGAGATTAGGCTTCTCACACGTTAAAATAAACTTAATGGATTTGATGATCTATAGATTACACTACTGTATACTGTACACCTCACAACCTAAATAGTGCTGATTGGCACTGTGAGTTGTACAGGTTTAAGTTTTAGGATATATCAGTTTGTTCAGATTAGCTTATCAAAGTAATATGGTATTGTGCGTATATGTTCTAGTATTCTATGCATCCCAGTGTGAGGTACTTGTGGGGAGTGTGTTTGCCACGTGTCATGGCTACATCAGTCCCAACGTCTACCAGCAGCATTGTCGCCACCTGGCCTGTCGTTGTGGGAGCAGCTGTTTGTGCACAGCACTGGCTCATTATGCTTACCTCTGCTCCAAACATGGAGTCAACATCGATTTCAGATCACAAGTCTCAGAATGTGGTGAGTGCTTGGCTTCTGAGTTGCTTTTATGCAAAATGTGTTTACATAATTTAAAAAGTATGAATGGTCACAGATTAAACCTGGGAGCGAGTAAAAACGTATAACAGTACATAGAATGTTAGAACTAAACTGCCTTCGGGCACAGTATATAGAAAGTGTATTATTTTTGTGAACAGGGGTGGTGTGTCTTGGAGGCATGCTATACAACTCTTGTGTATCATCTTGCGGGGGCTCCTGTCGTGCTCTATCCGGCGCAGAGACGTGTAATGCTGAAGACTGTGCTGAGGGGTGTGGCTGTCCAGAGGGCAGCTACTATGACGACGTGCGCCAGCGCTGTGTACAACTGTAAGACTTAACCACCTCATATAATATCTTCCAAATGAAAGTCATCCATCCCTTTTTTGCAGAAACACACACAACACAGTGAGCATTGTCATTAGGTAACGTAATTAAAATAATGACTCCTCAGGTCTCAGTGTCACTGTTACTCCATGGGTGGTGTGTCGCAGCCAGGGGAGGTGACCTTCAGTGTCTCTGGCCCTTGGTGAGTCACAGCTGGCATTGACCTTCACTGAAAAGAGAAATATCAGTTTTTCTGGCCTCCTAACTGCATTCAGTGTGACATCCTTACACACCCTGATACAATTCACATACATTTGTCAAATGGGATTTATAGCACTTGACCTAACCATGTGTTTGACAAAATACTGACCCCTTCTTTCTCTCTCTTCCTGTTTCATCTCCTAGCCTGTGCAGAAATGGGAAGATGGAGTGTGTGCCAGAAGATAAAGGTAACCTCTTTGCACTGCCCCCTCTCTTCAATTCCTGCTCTTGTTCGTTCCAAAAACAAAGTACTGTTTCAGGCTGTGTCCCTCTTGCTGTAATCAAGAGCCTCACGTCTGTAGTTGTAGCCTGTTTCACATGACTGGATAGCTGTCACAGTTAATTTTTAGGACTACTGAGGCATTGATTTTCTTAAGTGTGTTCATGTACGTTGTAGAGCCAGACAGTGGCGAGGTCGGAGAGTGTCCTGAGGGGAAAGTGTACCTTAGCTGCACCAAGCAAAGAGGAGGTGTGGCCTGTGCACCAACCTGCCGTAACCTGATGTTGAACCTCACCTGTTCTCCTAGCACACCATGCATCCCTGGCTGTGTCTGTCCTCCTGGGTAATAGAAGCCTAGCCATCTAATTTCAATGTCATTATGTGTCTGTGTTTTTGTAAGACTATAAAAGTCATTTTTCCAGTCCAATTGGCAACACAGTACTATAATTTTTTTTTGTGGTTTTCTATCTTTCAGGGAGTCACTTGTCTGCTTATTATCACATAAGCCTAGAGATGA
>KV751345.1:6754659-6771464 GCA_001698575.1 Mola mola
AATATTGATATATATTATAAGGAAACTCCTTTTCAGTGAGATTCATTAATTTGGCGTGACAATACAAAAACAGAACAAAAGACATGAAACCCCAGCAAACACAGGGAAGACCAGACACAGTATCATATAGTTTCAGATTTTTATAAAAGTCTCTTCAGGGATTAGCATTGGCCATTCAGTTTTGGGAGAGATCCGGTTCAGTATGTGTATCAAGGACTTTTTGTCAATATTGTGAGATAGAACACCCTGCCTCGGTGGAGGTTACCACTCATTTAGTGCTCTCTAAGTTGCCAGTGTACTAAATATGCTTTAACTTGCAGAACTGATAAATTGATTTAATGCTAATATGGGTTTCAGTCAGGACTTTGCATGTTCTGTACTTCCTACTTGAATTATGTTTTACCTCTGAAGGTTGGTGCTGCACCACGGGCGGTGTTACCACCCAGAGAACTGCCCCTGTATTTGGCTGGGCCTTGAATACTTGCCTGGAGAAACTGTGGAAACACCTTGTTACAAATGGTATGCACCGAAGCGTCTGTTTGTCTTTTCCTACAGATGTAACGGAAGCACCAGAAAAAGCAGTGATTAATTTAACTTGTACGACCTCTCAACTCTCTCCTGTTCTCATGTGCATCCGTTCGTTCATCTCCACAGTGCGTGTCACCGTGGTTATTTTAACTGCAGTTACTCACCGTGTCCAGCTGTGTGTACTGTCTACAGTGACAGACACTACCACACCTTTGATGGCCTTGAGTATGACTACCACTCTGACTGTCAGGTCTATCTGCTCAAAGTGAGTGGACTCTGTCTCTTTGTAATCACTGTAATTACTTATTAGTTCGCAAAATCACACATGCAAATAAAGCCATTAAATGATGTTACTGACATATGGATTTAATTTGGGTACAGAAAGTCTCACCACTGCTTGTACAAGACCCCTGTGTCAGAGGAGTGTATGTGAATGATGGGGGAGCAGGAAAAAGAACATCCTTTATATTTCCTGGCCATGACTGATTTGAATCATTTCCAATCTTGGAAGAGAGGGTGTTTTTTATTTATTTTTTGTAGATTAGTGTGTGTGTGTGTTTGCGTATGTAAGGGGTTGTTGGCTTTGCACTGTGGTAATGCTAGAAGACGTCGTAGCAACAAAGACACCAATGTTCACTTCAAAAACCCCAGGGCTCCTGCACTCCCAGGGATATAGAATTAGAATTACCAGAACAAACATTCCGATTCAGTCCAAACAGAATGCCAGCGACCATGCTGACCTAAAAAAAAAAAAAAAAAAAAAGAAGCAGGCCCGATCTGTGTCTTAATAGCTTGGACTTGTTTCCTCTTCTTGTCACCTCTCGTGTATCCAGAATGACTCCATTTCTTCCTCAGGTATGATCAAGTTCCTGTTTCAGTTTGAATTTGCCATGTTGGATTCAGATATTACATGTCTGGCATTTCCAAAAACAATTGAACAATTGTGTTTGGCAGATAGAGTGGAGAAAAGCTAGTCTTTCAGTCTCTGATGAGTAATATTTTGTCTTGCCTTCTTTCCAGAGTGCAAGAGAAACCGAGGTGTCCATTGTTGCTCAAAACAAGAACTGCTATGAGAGTGGCATTGTGTGCATGAAAATGCTGATTATTCATGTGGGGCTTACCAAGATCTACTTCACTGACAACTCTGGCAATCCTGTATGGACTACACACACACACACTCCGTCTTTACTGCTTAAGCTTTGTACCTGTGTCTCTATTCCTTTCAAAAATATAGAAATAAATCAATAAAACCTAATTTATGCCTGATACAAATCTATTCTGTCCTGCGCTAGAGTCCTTCCACTGTTGTGGGGCGAGATTCAGAGTTTGAGCTTTGGAAAGCAGGCTACTACACTGTGGTCCACTTCTCTAATCAGGACCTGACCATCCTCTGGGACCACAAGACAACTGTACACATCAGGGCTGGACCTCAGTGGAAGGTCTGGACCAGGAGTACGTTTTGCAAATGAAAAGGTTGAGGAATCTGTAAATGCGAAAACATGTCAGCTTTTTCTCCTTTAGGGCCTTCTTGGTGGGCTATGTGGAAATTTTGACAGCGTGACAGTGAACGATATGACTACTTCCAGCCACATGGAAGTCAATAATGCACAGACCTTCGGAGACAGCTGGGCCCTGGGACAGGTATTAGTAAACTCAGTTCCTTTTACTCATCAATTCTCCGTTTACTCTCTGTTTCTTTTCTGCCTTTGTTTATAGCTCACTGCTCCTTTAATTGTGTAATTTTCTCCCTTGAGTCCACTGTGATATTTAAGAGTAATCAGATGCTCAATCACCTTTGCTGTGTGTGTTTTAGTGTGAAAGTGACTATGTCGTTGAGCGACCATGTGAAGGGGACTTGGGTAGACAGCCATATGCCAAGAGGGAATGTGCTCTCCTCTACAGTGATGTATTTGCACCTTGTCACAACGTGGTGAGTGTCACTGAACTAACAGAGATACTCTCACACATACAAAATCTCTAAAGAGTAAAATGCAACTTTGCAGCAAAGCAGTAGGGGTTGGTGAGGGGTTATGGAAACAACAACTGAATACACTGTTCCTCAGAGACTAATACCCAACTAATACCCCTCAAACACGCTCACAGACACACACGTCTGCTGTATTTATATTGTACTTCCCTAAATGGCCAGCAGATAGAGCCATGTATATCCATACACTGGGGCCTAACCAGAACTTGCTCAACTCTGCAACACTCAGTTCACTTACTTGACTTAATTATTAAGGTGAAAAATAATACTTCAAATCAAGACAAACGAAATTGCCATGCATGAAACTAATCATTTATATTTGTGTTTTTATATAATTTAGAATTAGTGGGGCTCTCACTGGGGCTTTCTATTTTTTGGTATTATTTCTGAAGTACAGGTAAATTGTACCTTGTTAATGAAATGTATGGCATGGGAATCCTGTTTTTCTCTTTTTATTCTATTTTAATGAGGTAGGTCAGAGACCAGTCCCTCCTTATTTGTTGTTTTGTTGATTCAAAATATTCTGTCTGCGCACATTTTAGTTAATTTAAGGAAAACACAAACACAAATGGTACATGACTTTATTACTGTATACGTATGTTGTTTGGCACTGTAACCGTAATCTCATGATACTCCAGTGTTAACCATAACAGTATACACATTTGAAAAATTAAATAGTGATATGATGTTAATCATCCACTTGTGATAATATTGTGTGAATAATCCTGGTAGTGTTAATAAAAGCCCGGGACATTCTTCTTGTTGCCTTTCCACCCTTTTTTCTAAGTAATTTTTTTTTTTATTTTGTGTGCTATTATGTTCAGTCATGGTTACATATTATCTCTTTGCCTTAATATATACAAGTATACAAAAAGAGGCAAACATAAAATAAACAAACTTATAGCTGAAATTGACTGGAAGCATTACTTTTCAAACTTTTCTTAAGATACTTGCAGTAATATCATTATCGTGAATTTTTGGTCAGGATAATTGTGAAGTGAAGCTCTTAAAATTGTGCAGCGATATTTTTGTATAGCAGTAGATTTGTTTATACAGTACTATAGTGAGAAGAGAGTGTCCTTGCATGGTTATCATTCTGGCAGAGAGGTAACTGCATTGATTCGTCTCTTACTGGACAGAATTCAGCTTATTTTATAAAAAGGATATTCTTGGTTCTTTCAGTCCTGGCTTTTCTCCATATGATTGTACCAATAGTTGCTTTGAATGAAAAGAGTCAGTCAACTAAATGTAACATAGAAGAGATTCACATAAGAGTAAGAGTAATAGTTGTTCTGAAGCTTTAATCTCTAAGGTTTTGATTAGTTCACACTAACTGTTCAAATTTCTCTTCAAAACAAAAGTAAGGAAATTAAGCTTCAACTGGACCAATGAAATTAGCCAAATATTGAACTGAAGTTTCTTTTATTTTATCCTAACTGGATAATCCTTGGATTTGAGGTAGAATCCAGCCCTGTATTTCACTCCTGAAGGTCAGCTTTCTTGAAATAAAATACTTTAATTCAATTTCAGAATTTAAGTATCCCTACACTGCAAAGACACACAAAATATGTGCTGTACAGAACACAATTTATACGTATGATTATGTTGCACAAGTTTAATTCCGGTGTAAACGGAATGTAGAATAGCTATTGCTGTTTGAATTAATATGTGTGTTGAGGATTATTTTTAAATTTAATTTAGCTTATACAGAGACTGCTGGCATTTAATTTATTAATTCAAATTCTGGATTGTTAAAATTCCCATAAGCATGAAAAATAAGAAAATTTCTGCATTACTCCAAAATACCTTTTCAGTTACACAACTGTATCTCAGATGATGACTGCTGTTCATGCGTTACAGCATCAAACTGCCAGCATCAAAAACGAAGGCCCAGTTCATCTCCTGTGGACCGACAATTTCATTTTTGATACATTTTGTCTGTTTGTCCTGGAGCTCATTGGATCCCGCTTGCACCAGAGGTTGACCCACATTCACGTTGTCTTGATGTCTCATCACTCCTTCCCTATTTGAATTATTGAAAACTACTCACCCTCCAAACAAGACCTCCCCTCATTTCCCCGAGCGAGATTTGGCCTGGTTCATTTTACGATTGTGTGTGTATGTGACCATGTTTTGCTTGCCCTTCAGGTGGATGTGGCCTGGTTCTACAGGAACTGCCTGACAGACACTTGCAACTGTAATCGTGGGGGGGACTGTGAGTGCCTGTGTACATCCATTGCTGCATATGCACACAAGTGCTGTCAACAGGGGATCACAATACAGTGGAGATCGCCCTCTATCTGTCGTGAGTAGACCTACACATATGCTGAATTGTGCCACCACTCTTTATTTTATTGTTTTGCACACCAGACTCTTTACATAAATATGTATACACCCCTATCTCAAATTTTCGTCCGTCCATTTGTGTATTTGTCCATCCTATTTTTTGGACATGTTATCGCAGGATTGCTTTAAGAGAATTTCTTTTACACAAATGTTGTAAATATATTCTTGATGTCAATGGGTCATGGTGACCTCATACCTGAACAGTTCATGTAAACACTCTGAGTATATCTGAAATGAGGAATTTTCATTACATCTGGCACAAACGTCCACATGAACTCAAGAATGAACTGATTAGAATTTTGATGATGAAAGGACAAGATCACGTCGACCTCTCAAAACATATTTACGATCATAACAAAATAATAAATATACTTATTATGACAAAATTACACACAAATGTGGAGCAATATTAATTTATATGGATCAAATGATAGAGTGATGTCCAAAAGGTCAAAGGTCATCTTCATTGTGCTGACATTATGTTCATACTCGTCCGTCCATTTTTCAGCACTATTACTCAGGAAAAGAAGGGAAGTTTTTGAACATATTTCACATTTGGTCAGATACTGAATCGATGACACTAATCTTGGAAGGCCTACCTTGAAGCCGTGCTTACTGTCGTGTTGTTGAAGAGGTGAAGCATCCAGATTTTAGAGTTGATTCTTTACACCAGAATCTGTATCTGAAGCATTATATTTCTAATATTTTCTTCTTTGTTTTGGTCATTGTCATTACTGTATGCAGTCCTCTATTCCTCTGTAAAAATACTGTAGTCCATTAGTGAAGACACTGTATGTTTTTCACAAGAAATTGTTGATTAGAATAGTACGTCAGTATAAAAATAACTTCCATTTTCCCCAAAATACTTTCACTGCATATGGATAAATATTCATTTGAATCTATTAATAATAATAATTGGTCATACTGTAGCATCAGTCATTATTCTACTATTTGACTATTACATACTTTATTACTTCTGAGCTATTGAAATGCTTGATAATTTTTTAACTACTCTCTTTCAGCCTATGATTGCGAATACTACAATCAAGGTATGTATAAGTGAGAATTAGTCATTTCCATAGAGCTAATTTGTTGATTGTTTTTCCCAAACCTTAGACACTAACACTTCCCTGCCTGCTTATTGTCACATTATTTCGTCTCTATCTCTAAACTCAACACAGAGTTAGGCAGTGGCCCGTTTTCCTTGGTGAGTGCTGTTTCTGATGACACCATGTTTGGAGTGCATCGCACCAACAGCTCAGTTTTTCCTCTGGTGAGAGAGAGACGGGAGTCGTTGCCAGCCCCAGGCTTATTGTTCAACTTTATGATCACGACAGGCTTGCAGAAAGACAGGACATCACGTGAGTATCCATATTAATACAATACCCATCGCTACTCTTTGCTTTTTATGGGTAAATAAATCCTGGTTCACTTTTTACCAGGTGTCCCTATGGTATCCTTGGCATCTGCAGAAAGACCAAATTATTTCCTTGTTGTGTCAGAGAACAGCCACCTTCAGATGGAGCGCTGGAGTCAAGGAACAGAGTTTAGTGGCAGAGCAACCTTCATCCAGCACCAAGGGTTGTTTCTGCCAGGTCACACCTCTTTTGAGCTTGTTGGCAAACCTGGGATCTTTCTGACACTAACACGCAATGCTGCACAAGCTCAGAGATATGACGCCTCAGACGGTTTCAAAATCAGCAGCAGCTTCACACTGGAGGGTTGGAACACACATGCATACACCCAACATGCACACACACAAATGCCTTTACATGTACTCCAAAATGAAATAATTTGGTGTGTTTCCCCTCCTCTTGCAGAGAGCAGTTTTGTCATACCATACCGTATGATGTGTGAGTGGCGGTACCAGGCATGTGCAAGCCCTTGTGTCCACACATGCAGCGACCCAAATGCCATACGCTGCCAGTTTCTGCCTCCGTAAAAGCCTTGGCTATTTCTGAATACTTAACTGTTAATACAACAAATGTAATCTACACATAGCTCACGTGCTAAAATAGTTATTGTATGTTGTAGCGTGGAGGGCTGCTTCCCACGTTGTCCCAAGAACATGGTCCTTGATGAAGTCACCAGAAGATGTGTCTACACAGAGGACTGTGAGAATGTTTTGTCTTTAAAGCATTACATACAAAATATTATTAACTTTTATGTTTTTAATCAAAACAAATCTATTATATCCATTAGGTGTGTCACTTCCCTCAACTCGGACACCTTTTGCGTATGTGACGTGGTCCAACAGAACTACCACAGCACCACCACCAACTACAACCATAACAACCAGTACAGCTACCACAAGGCCTACAACCACAACTACAGCTGCTACTAGAACAACTAGGACCACAACCATCAGCAGGACCACTACCTCCACTACTACCATCAGGTCCACAATAACCACCACTACTCCTTCTACTCCCAGTACAACAGCCACTGAGCATGCCGCCTCTCCACTCACCTCGTCTCCCTCCCCCACTGCTCCTCCTACGACTATTGTTTCTTCTACTCACACTCCCTCACCCCAGCCAGAGACGACCACTCTCAGCACAATTGAAATGACTCCTACTCAAACTATAGTTTCCATGGGGATCACTACAATGGTCACCACTGTAACACCGTCCACTGTATCCACTAAAGCTACTACAGTCCCCTTGACTTCTCCTTCATCACTGACTACTCTGGCCTCCTCTACCTTGCCTTCCACTTCCAGCCCCCCCACCATTTCCACAACATCTACATCATCCACAGTAACTTCCACCCCATCTCCTCCAATCTCAGTATCCACACAACCTCCGCCCACCACAGCCATCATAACTTCCCCTGCCACATCTCTCCCTGAATCTACCATCGAAACCACACCCAGTATGCAACCTGTGATACAGAGGACAACCATCATCATAGACAGCACCGTGCCAACAGACACCTCAACAGTTACGACAATGACAACATCACTTCCTACAACTTTCGAGGTCACTACACAGCCAGTAACCACTAAAATCGCCTCAAGCCCCGACACCTCTCCGACAACAGAAGAAGCATCAACCACACATCCTTTCCTCTTGCCCACAACTCCCTGCATAGTAAGTGCTGATTTTGTCATTGAAATTCAGTATACAGCCAAGCCCACAAAAACCTTGGAGATAAATATGCATTTGTTTAAATTATGCAAGTTACACTAGATTTACTTTATAATTGATTATTTAAATGAATAGATTTGGTTACAGAGGTTTCAGTTGATATTACAGTATCTATAGGCCTATAGAAAATGTACTGTCACAAAATGTTTGTCTTTGTCTCCACAGCCACCATACTCATACCGTATTGATGAATGTGCCGAGTTGATCTGTTTTAACGGAGAGCTGCTTTTTCACAACTCCTCTCTGCACTGTCGCTACAACACCACCCAGCCCCAGTGCAGTCTGCTAGGCCTGCCCATCCTCATTAGCACAGATCCCTGTTGTCCACAGTGGCAGTGTCCTTGTAAGTTCAATTATTTAAAATTTTCACAATTATTTAGAAATAAGCAGGTCCATTTATTAGAATCCATCATTTGCTGTGATGATGATGATGATGACCTGTCTGATGTTACTGATACAATGGTCCAGGTCGCTGCACTGTTATGTCAGACCTGCGTGTTATCACCTTTGATGGCAACAATGTGGCTTTGTATGATAACGGCTCCTACATCCTGGTTAACCTGCCCAGAGAGACCATTATTGGCACAGTAGAGAAATGTCCGACCAGCCAGGTACAATACATTTATTGAAATATGAACTTATATTATACTTACAAACTTATTGTGAGACTTCTGAAAATAATTTTTGTGAATTATCTTCTTTTATTTGTAGAGTGTGAACTCCATCAGAAGACCTGTGAGTACATTCTATAATCAAATATAATCAAAAGCAGTCAGTCAATGTTATTTTGTATCTTTACATTTTCTCATGACACTCCCTTCAAGAGTCTTACAGGTGGAACATCCGGCCTGTGTTTTAAGAAGCTGAACATTACGACCTCCTCTTACAGAGTCGTTATCAACAGACTGGATCGCAAGGTAAATGTCACCAATTTACCGCCAAAACTTCAACTGGTCTTCAGAAAATAACTTGTTTTGGGGGCTTTTTCCTGTTTGCCCATCTTGTCTTCAGGTGACAGTAAACTACAGACCTGCCAGACTTCCATTCTCCCATCACTCTCTTTATGTGGAGGATACAGGCAGCATGTACATGATCCAAACGCCTGGTGGGGTCAGCATACAGTGGTATCACAGCACTGGCATCTTGGTGCTGCAGTACATCACCCATTATAATGCATCTGTGCCCACTCGAGGCTTATGTGGTGAGTCCACCCTAGCACACACACACACACACACACACACACGCTGTTGTATAAACACCAGTTTTGACTGCATCAACACTGGCATCATTTATCTAAGTGCCAGCTATCAGCACCTGAAGGGTTATTGTCTAAACAGCAGCATCACTTCGATTCGACTCATCATGTGATATAACACTTTGACATGTTGAAAGCTATTTGGTTTCATTAGACAGTTTCACTCACACATTTATATGTTATACAGAGCGGACTGCGGTCCTGTTCCAGATCCAGAAACCATCCCATCCAGACCTACGCATAACCAATAAATCACTGATTATTGTCACACTATGATTTTAGCATTTATGTTTAACAGGCACATTTTTTTTCTAGCCTTTATCATATTGGTTTAGTGACAAAGGAAAGTCACAGACTAATTGCATGCATTGTTAATAATCTTATATAATGGCACTTAGTGTGAATTTTGAAATGCATTACGTCTGGAGTAAATGATTTAATGAGTTACTGACACAAGGAAGAGATGGCAGGAAAAAGAATAGACAGTAAAAAGCAAGTCGGAGAAATGCAATTAAGATAGAAAGTAGGGATGTCATGGTTTCTTAACCGTAAGAAGTGTAAAAACGACAAGAATTACGGTGTCCTACATCTTGCCTGCTGTTTGTGTGTTTGGTGTGTGCAGTGTGCTTGTTAGGGTTGTAACACGTCAAACGTGTTACACCAGATAATCGTCCATTTCTCAATGCCTAAATCAAGATGAAAAATTAAACTAGCTAATGTACGCTGGCCCAAAAACTCCATTAGAGAAGTTTGCAGCAAGAGGAAAAATCATTGTTTATGTTTTATTTCTGACCTGCTTTGAAAGAGAGACTGACACACTGACACCCCCTATCTCTGTCTCTCTGTCTGTCTCTCTCTGTCTCTCTCTCCCAATAACCATTATACATTTTTTAAGTAGCCAAATGTTACATTCTAACAACTAACTGGATAGAATTGATGATGATGAATATCATCAATATAAATATTTTATTTGAAAAATGCACCAAAACATTTAATTTAAAAAAAAAATGCCATTGTTTGTGTCTCTGTTTCTGTAGTTTTAATAATTGTGAAAACTGTGGTCTTTCCTCTGATACCAAAATCCCATACTGTGACATCCTGTTCCAGGCCTTTGCTTGAGGATTTTTTTTATATCTGGACATCTCTGAATTTCAATTCAATACCCCTATTAAATATTATATTATTCCATCCATTTTCTATCACTTATCCAGCCCTATGACGAACCGATGTCTTGTCCAGGGTGTACCCCGCCATGCTGGGATAGCAATCATTTCTCCCCCTGTTAATATTTTCAGTAAATAGATGTAGACTTGCTAACACCAAACATCTGTCTACCCATTTTGTCAGGTTGCTGTGATGGGAACCCAGAGGATGACCTGAGGCTGCCCAATGGTACTGTGGTCAGAGAGGTGGGAGACATGATGCTGTTCCTGCAGGCTTGGAGAGTCAACACTACAGATGAAACCGAACACATGCGCAGGGTGGGAGACAACTGCACCACTGGGGACTGCTCCATTTGTCTTTCAATGCTGTACCAGAGAGCCTTCATGCCCTGCCACAACAAGGTAGGTGCAGCATTCTACAAACATTTACAGGTTTTATTGTAAAGCATATTAGATATCAGATTCACTGATGAGTGAATGTAAACGAAAAAATCTTGTACCAAACATTCTCAGTATTTCATTTGTCATTCATTCATCTCTTACTGTCATTGCAAGGTGGTTTCAGGTTTCAGGCTGCTGCTTGGGAAATTCTTAACCCATAATTGTGTGGTCTAACAAATATCAACACATTAATCAATAATGAAAATAATTAGTAGTTTGACTCAGTTTTGTGTTTTGCAGGTCACTCCAGAGCAGTTCTGTGACATCATGTGGGCTGGAGACCTGCACTACAAGGATCACCAGTGTGACTTTCTGTCGGCGTATGTGGCAGTCTGCTACACACATCAAGTCTGCATCAGCTGGAGAAGGCACAACTTCTGCCGTAAGTAGACAAAGAAATGGCACGTGCACATGCAGATGTACTCACTCGTGTTTCTCATTCACTCATGCATTGCTGACCGCCTGTCATCTTGTAGCACTGCGGTGTCCCCCGGGTAAAGAGTATCAGCCATGTGTGAGCACCTGCACCAGCCGCACCTGTCTGAACAGAGATTACTATGAGGAGAGCACCTGCTCTTTCATCAGAGAAGAGTGTGTATGCCGCAGTGGAACCATCCTGCACCGAGCTCACTCCCCATACTGTGTAACAGAGGATCGCTGTGGTGAGTGAGGGAATAATTGCATTCCTTTATGATGAAAATGTGAATAATAGGAATAAGTAATGGACGGCACTTCACTCCATATTAATATCAGATTTACACAGAGCAATATCATCATTATTTACTTTGCTCTGATGTATCCAGTGTGCACAGATAATGAGGATAATCCCCGGGCCCCAGGCGAGGTGTGGAATGGCTCTGCTCGCAGCTGCTGCCTGTACAAGTGCATGGAGAATGGCTCTGTGGTGGCTGTGGGGCCAGACTGCAACTTGGTCCCCACACCACTGTGTGAGCGGGAGGGAGAGTATGTACTGGATGTGCTGGAAGAAGGGGCCTGCTGCCCCAAAAAGATCTGTGGTGAGTTTAAATAAGAAGTTTGTTTTTGCTACGCAAACATATGATCCTGTAGCTACAGATCTTTGTAGCTAGCTAGTATCCAAAAACACTTCACACAAAATTAAAAAACAACATGTTTTAGAGTATAAACAAAAGAGATTATTCTCCTTTACTACTTGTCAGAGTGCAACATGACAATCTGTGACAGCGAAGCGCCACCTTGTGATAATGGAAACAGGCTAGTGATTGGTTACAGTGCTCTGTCCTGCTGCCCGGAGTACAGATGTGGTGAGAATAAATATAATTTCTCCTCTCTATCCTGCAAGGATTTTAGCGCTGTTTAATGTGCCTGTAATGGCTTTACTTTCACTAAACACCTAGCTGTGTGTGGTCTTTCTCAGAGTGTGACCCCATGGCATGCCCTCCTGTGTCTGCCCCTAGCTGCAGAGAGGATCAGTTCCTAGTAGAAGTCAGGGGAGAAAAACCCTGCTGCTACTCTTACCTGTGTGGTACGTTTCTAAAACAGAAAGATTGTGGTGTAAGGTTGGCAGTCTGCCATGTCTTCACCCTTAACATCTCCGACAATTACAGCAACAAAACTGAAGTTGTTGCTTGTGTTTTCTCTCTGAGCAGTGTGTGAGTCATGTATTGAACCCATTCCAACATGTTCGCATGGAGAAACCCTAGCAGTGGATCTTACCAACACCAACAGCTGCTGTCCTCATTACCATTGTGGTAAATGTTCCCGTTAGAGCGAATGTGTATGTGTGTTGTTGTGTCTCTGTCTTCAAAGTCATATTTGTCCTTTCTCCCATTGGTTGCAGTCTGTGATGTCAACTTATGCCCTGAATCATCTGTGAGCTGTGCGCCTGGTCTCTCTTTGGTTCAAACTGCTGTCACTGGACATTGTTGTCCACAGCACCACTGTGGTACACACTAAAATTACTCACATGCACATATTCAAATAATGATAATTATATCCTATTTGTTTCCAGTGTATGTCCATGTCGTAATAGTCTCAGAAGTTGCTAAGCCTGCCACATACTTGCATAAACTTCATGCCACTTCTCCCTTTAATTTTATTTTCCTCCCAGAATGTCAATGTGAGGACAGCTCTCTCCCCATCTGTCAGGTGGTAAGTCAGCAAAAAGCTGCATCACCGTCTAATGCTTTTGCTAAAAAGGAAGAAAGTGAGCATATTTTGTTAAGTCAGCACTCTGTTTTCTCTCAGGGGGAGGTACTGGTTGAGATGTCAGAGAGCAGCACCAGTTGTGACTGTCCTCAGCATACGTGCCGTATGTGTAACAAAAGCATAAAAGCTCACAAACACACCTGACAGTAATGTGACAATATACATGCCATAATCATTGTGTCATTTACTGGTTTATACTGCTCAATTTTCGAATTCTCATATTAACATGAATAAACTCATTTACGGTGCTATAAATTCATTATTTATCTTATATATGCTTGTGTAGAGAAAGCAGAGGTTTGTCTATTCCAAAGTGTAACAGTGCTGGGACCAGGCCAGTCTCTGGTTCAGTACCTTGAAGGAGAATTGTGTTACACTGTCCACTGCCTGCATCACAGAGACCCAGACTCTGGCTTCTACGCCATGGAAATTTCCTCTGTCAACTGTTCACAGAAATGTGGACCAGTACGTATCTAAGACATTTTGATGGCCCACAGTAATTGTGTGAAGCTTTTTTTTTTTTTTTTTCCTCCATTTCATCTCTTCAGCTGTTGCTTTACATCTTGCCTCATCCACTTGCAGAAATGCAAGATCTGCATCTCTGTCTTTTAGCTGTCCTTCATGACAGCTTTTTCTTCATCTTTTCAGCACCAGGTGTACAAACCATCCAAGGACCCCCAGGTGTGCTGTGGCTCCTGTAAAAATGTCTCTTGTACTTTCACCAACGAAAACGGGACAACAGATCTTTTCGCAGTAAGAAAAGAGACATCCACTTGTGCTCTGTTGTCATCCTTATGAGCAGTTCTCATTCAGATTATGCATGCAGGTAGGGAGTTCCTGGGTGGAGAACTGTACACGTTATGACTGTATGGAAACATCAGTGGGAGCGGTGATACTTGCCTCTGGGGTTGTTTGTCCGCCTTTCAATGACACAGAATGTGTTCAGGTCAGGTTTCCTGAATTCAATATATGAAATATCTGCATATGAGTTAAACAATTTGTTTATATTCATAAACCTAATAATAATACTACTAGGATATACAGTACTACTGTATATTTGTATATTTTTATATCTATATAAACACCTTATTTGTGTAAACATTATACTGTGTTCTAATATTCATGTGGATGTGTTTCTCATTCATTTTCTTTTTTCTTCTCTTTCTTCAGAGTGGTGGTATAGTTCAGAGTTACGTGGATGGTTGCTGCAGAACATGTGAGTCTCCAGGTTTTTTTGGGTGCTTCTGATAATGCTTTGAGCTGTTGATTGGCGGGGTGAGCGCTTTGTTGCCTTGCAGTGGATCGGCTTATTGGCTGAATGGTTTGGGATGTAGCCTGTTATAGAGGGTGGAAATTAAGTCTGTTCTTGGCTTATCACTTTATTTCCCACAATCCCCAGTTTTTTTTCACAGGTCTTGTGTTGACACCCAGGAGTCCATGCATAAGAAATGTTTAGTGAAAATAATAATCGCATCTGGATAATGACCTGTGAACTGCTCTCCACATCTACTTTACAAGATGAGGATTTGTGTGGCTTAAACCTATAAAAAACATGCAGTGGTGATATCTTGTCTCTTTGGGTATTTAGCATTACAGCCTCGCCCTCTCGCTTGCTTTAGCAGTGCCCTTGCAGTTTGGTCACTGTCAGTGTTCTACCAATGACGATGCAAGATGTTTCAGGGGGTTAGAGTTTGCTGGCCATGCTGAGCTTCTCCTTGTACTATATCAAATGGCTGAGTTCCTTGGCTGGGTGCCTGGAGGGACCCAACAAAAAAATGAAATCCATGTGCATGCCAGCTGCACTAGTTCCGCCCTCTGCGTGATTCTGAGTGACACTGATCTATGTTTTTTGAACCAACCTTGTGTGTGTCCTCATGACGTTCTTTGAACCGGATGGCTGCGGCCCCGACGATGCCCCAAGGTTCTGGAGTGGGTGTTTTACCATTTACCGTTAATCCTGTAAGCCCCACTGGTAGTACTAACTGTGACACAGGTACCACCACCTTGCACCATTTCCACTTACAATGAATCTTTGGCATCCTGATACACAGTGATTCATTCACTGGTACTTTCAAGCTTTGAGTGAATGTCTGTGGTGTGAGTTCATTTTTATGTTTTCACTTATTGTCTCATTTTACACACATGAACAACGCCAAACCTTTTTGCATAAATCTCCATCAGAGAGCAGTCCATCAGACAATATACAGTAGTGTCATAGACTCACATCAGTTATTGCCACTTTTGAGACGAAATAAGTTGCAGTTTTACACTGTTGACCTTTAAGGAACAAGCTGGAGTGCATCTACTCTTTTCATACATTCCGGCTTTACATTAAATCCTCTTTGACCAGCTTTGATTATCTTAAAAATAAGATTAAGTTTATGACAGGAGCCTCTAAAAAAGCCGGACCTCTGCTGTAAAACGGTGCCCCTCATCAGCCAACTGTCAATCAAAGCGGGCTCCTACTGCTGGGCAACAAAGAGCCCTGCTCAATAGACCTTTCAGTGGCAGGTCTCCCTGGTAAAATGATCAAAAGTTGTGTCTGTGTGTTTATTGGTCTATGTGTGCACTTTCCTCTCTGTCTGTTTGATTTGCATCTTCATGCTTCTTCTGTTGAATGTTGTGTTATTGATGTGCCTCTGTGTCCCTGCACATGCATCTTACTTTGTGTGAACATGTGCGTAGGTAAAGAGGATGGTAAGACATGCAAACGTGTGGCCATTCGGACTTCCATTAGAAAAGATGACTGCAGGAGCAACGCACCGGTGAGAGAAGAAAAACCCAAAGATAAAATGAGAGGCTTAGTGGCTGATACCAAATTAAAATATATTAATCCCGTCATCATCCTGTCTCCTTCATCTTACAGGTAACCGTCTATTCTTGTGATGGGAAATGTCCGTCTGCCACCATATTCAACTTTAATATCAACAGCCATGCCCGATTCTGTAAATGCTGCCGTGAAAGTGGACTACAAACCCGCTCCATTACTCTCTACTGCTCACGTAATGCCACAGTTGTGGACTACAACTTCCAAGAGCCTCTAGATTGTTCCTGCCAGTGGAAATAGAACAGGCAGAAAATGAATGAGAGCAAAACAAATTAAGAGAATGTACTGGCATGTTTCACTTTATTCATCACTTAAGTTCACTTTACACAACTGTCCTTGAGTCGTAGTTTTAACCATAAGATATTGAAAACGACTGACTGACTGTAAGCATGAGATGGTTTTCAAGTAGTGTTGTCTGAAAATTTGTTTTTATTTTCTTGTTGTGCCAGCCGACAGCTTTTTAGAGCTTTCATGTGAGAGTACAATGCCATTAACGTTTTATCTACTTTATATTAACGACTGATATTATGTTGACACAGCAGCATCAGTTACACAGTATCTAGTGTTGGGTTCAAATACTATGTGCACTATGGTTTGTCCTGAGTTAAATTTATCTTTTGTTTATATCCTTTGTTTATGTAAAGTTAAATGAGTAACTAAAATGTGCTTTGATTTCTTTGTAGCTTCTTTTTTGTGGAATAAACAAGATGCTATATTTTAAAGTCTTTGTTTGAATGATTATCAGATTGACTGAGCTGCTTTGTTTCCTCTTTATGCACCCTCCCAGTTCTCTGCTCTGGAACCTTTATTACATGCACATAATGATCCTTACTCAGCATTTGCAGTGCTGCTGACATGTGTTTGGGTTTCACCTATAAGAACATCAACTTGCTGTGTGGGGGTCATCTCCTCATAACAGACC
>KV751345.1:6771503-6808119 GCA_001698575.1 Mola mola
ACTCAGCACTCTGTCAATCATTTCTCCCTTTTACATTCCTGCCATTCCTCTCTGACTTGCACATCCTCCACACCCCAAGTTCAAGCCAAAGCATTTTCACCACTGCAATGTTTTGTCTGCAACACATGCTTATTTTAGAGTTTATAAAAAATACCCATAAAAAAAAAAAATGGATCTCTCTGCTTTGGCTTACTGTCACTTGTACAGCAGTGTGAACCCTGTGGCCTTCCCCAGCCTACTACTTCCTGGGTGGCATCATACCCACTCCTGCCCATCTCCAGAGTGGCCATTCACCAATGGTTTCCATAGAGAGCTGCTCTTAGAGCAACAAAAGCCTTAACAAATTGGGTAGAATCGTTCTCTCTCCCTCTCTCACTCCTTCTCTCTCTCTCTTTCACACCACATAAGGGTTTGCTTCCAGGGGAATCAGCCATTGAACGCTGATGCTGAATTAGAGTGTGCGGTAAGGCTGCGTATTACAATTAAGTGGACAATTAGACTGAATTTTAAAAGAGTAAGGCGGTTTGAATTTACTTTTTAACTCTGAGCTGTGTTTCAGTGTCACAAATAGTTGGTGGTTTGGGACTTTCCGTGGCCAATGTTTTTGCGCAGCTATCTTTGGTTTACTCGTAAGTCTGATGCATGAAAGCATAGCCAGGATCCAATGTTTGTTGCTCTGGATGTAATGATATTGACCCAGGTGTGTCATACTTGATAAGGTGGAGTGGCACTTTAAATGGGTAGAGAAGAGTATCTGTGGTTACTGGCTAGTTTATGCCAGGTAAGATAACAGCCTGCAAAATTCTCTGTAGTTTATGTTCAAAATCCATTGTGTTTATGTATTTTATATTAATTTTAGTAATTGCATTTAAAGTGCAGAGATCTTTGCTTTGCTCATCCTCACCAGGTGGTCTTGCTGACTTGTGAACAACATTTAAACCCTGTTGAGGTGGAACTTTTATTTCAGCCCTTTCCTTCAGCTGAAGATCCAGACACTTACAGAGTCACCTGCAGGACTGCAAGCAACCATCTGGTAACAACACTTTTACAAGTGTAGTAGCAGACACTCTGTTTCACTTTCTGAACAAAGTCATCTCATTGTGTCTGCAGGTTTATGTGGAGCCCATTGATCATTCAGCATGCTGGCCTGACTGTAAAATGTCACTACGATTACTTGAAGACCAAAGGGGATATAATATCACATTGAGAGCTGACAGAAATGATGCAACTGTTGAAGCGAGGACTTTTCACTTTGGTGTGCCTCTTTGAAACGAAACACAGCAGTCCTGATGGAGTAGAAATACATATTTTCCTATTAATCAATGGTCATTGATGTTAACAACTCTCATCTTGTGTGTAATTCTTGCCTCCTTACAGTTCCAGTCCCCTTGACCCATATTCGTGTGTACAGCACGATGACTACTGCCATCTTTTCGTGGAAGCTTCACAGACATCAAAGTCTATCCACTTTGATGCTATACAACACTCGCACACAAGCTGTCACAAATCACAGCATCAACTCATCAGAAGTTAAGTCTCAGTACAAAGTGAAAGGTCTCCAGCCTGGCACTCGCTTCAGAGCCGAAGTTGTGGTGACAACGTTACTAGGACACCTTAATATGACTTTGAAGCAGAGGATCTGCATTCGCACAGAAACAGGTAAATTGTAAATTTGTGTGATGGAGTGCAGGCAAGGTTGCAGTTATTAGCTGATGATAATTCCCATTATTTTAGCTCAATGTCCCCATGGCTGGGTGGCCAGTGGGAGAAGCTGCTACAGTCTTAGAAGGTCAGGTTTGAGCTGGAGTGATGCCCAGCACAACTGCAGAGAGCTGGCAGTTGGAAGTCACCTGGCTGACCTGAAGACAGTGGAAGACCTGCTCTTCATATCCTCTCAGCTGCTGAAGCATAGCAACATGCTCCTGCTTCTATGGACTGGACTAAATGACCAGCAGGTACCTTCATCACAGAAACATAACTTTTTTGCGTAAATGTACCATGCAGTAAAATCTCTTCAGTGAAAGACTTTAATAACTTTATCATTTATTATCAATTATTAACTTGTATTTTCACTTTGACAATACATTTTTTTAATAGTAATTTCAACTAAGATTTGTCAGAAAACCCTTAGATTTAAGCATTTACAAAGCAATGCAAAACTTTCAAATCTTGTAGGAGTTTTAATTTTGTACTGTCCAAATCATACAGAACTTAATCCTATTGGAACCAAATATTTTGACACTTAAGATTTAACTCTTAAGAATACGTAGCAAATGAGGTACATGTATGATTTACCTCCCAAATCAGGTCAAATAGAGTAGGTAGAATATTTTATTCTTTAAATATTTTTAACTACATATTTTGTCCATGTATTACTTTTTGTCTTGACAACATTGGAAATCAGGGAGACCTCATTTAAGTTTTGAGAAAATAAAGGTTTGAAACAGTCAGAAAAAAATTAGAAATTAACGTTTTAAAAGTAAAACATCTATCTCTAGACTGGTAGGACTAAACTGATATTTTCATTTAGAAAAGTAAGCCTGAATGATAATGTGCTGTTTATTTATTTAATTATTTATTTTAAACAGGAAAGGCCAAATGGCAAAAGTTACTCCTTAAAGGGGAGTTTTGTTTTTGATGTGTTCACTTTAATGACGAGAAGATAGAAAGTGTTTAATGCCTCTCCTCTGTCACTTAACAGACGGAAGGACAACATCTCTGGTCTGATGGCTCGGCCCATAACCTGACGATCACTGTGAGTTCATCGCTGTCAGCCAATCAGACAGACTGTTTTGCCCTTCAGAAGAATGTCACAGGGCCTGGATACTTTCTCACGCCATTCTTCTGCGCCATCTCCTTACCTTTCATCTGCCAGTACAACAGTAAAAAAAACCTTTAACGCATCTTATTTAGTATTCTGTGTATACATAATAAAATGTTATTTTCCTGATATCCTCCTCATGTTTTGATGATGTTACTCTGCTTCACCACCTTCACAGCCCCTCCAGTCCCTGCTTCATTCTCCTTTGAGCTGGTTCAGGTGTCAGAGCAACAGGTGGAGCTTCGTTGGAGTGACCTCTCACCCTTGATCTTGTTTAATGTTTTATCCTTTGAGGTATTCCTCCAGTACCGAGAGGAGGGAAATGGAGAATTGTTTCAAGGTGAAGAAGATAGACGCGAGAAATTAGGGGTCAAAAAGGGACGACAGATCCAGAACAGTGTTAAAAAAGTTGTCAGGGTCCCAATTTCTGTCTCCTCCAGGGAAGTAACTGTGGCAGGTCTGTCTCCAGGAAGCGTCTACTCTTTCACCCTTCAAGCTGTTCATCCAGCTGGCTCTACCTGGAGCTTGGGACAAACACAGACTGCGTACACCAGTGAGTCTGCTGTCTGTCACGCACTGAAGTTACACAGAAACATCTTGTGCTAACGGATTGTCTACATCTTCTTTCTTACAGGACCACTTTCTCCTCAAAATATTACTGTTGGCCCGATAACCTCTAGCCAGATTAGTGTCCACTGGACACTCACAGTCGTACAGTTTAAGGTTGGATGGACATATGTTGTACGCTATGTGGACATGTCTACAAAACAAGAAAGGATGGTTGGAATGAAGAACATCACCAGGATATCTGAGACAGGTGAGCTGCAGTTATACACTGCAGTGATTGAAGGACTGGAGTCTTACAGAAAGTACAGGATTGAAGTCTACACAGTCACCCAGCATGGAATAGAGAGCTGTGATCAGGAGCCTGTGACTGTACAGACTGGTGAGCATGTAATAAACCTCTTACACTGAAGACATTTTGGCTTTTCATAATAGAAAGAGTACAAGAGTTGCTAATAGGGATGTTCTTATATATTGGTTCAATTATCAGTATCAGCCAATACTGATGTTATCAGCTGATATTGGTTATTGGCAAATAAGGTGGGATTCAGTGACTGATTATAATCTGTTCTGTCTCATTAATTTTTGCACTGGCTAAATCTGCTGTCCTACACAGCTGCAGCTATGATAAAGTATCAGCCCAGAATTTCCATAATGGGGCATCCTTTGCTACTAACAAGAATTTACAATGGCTCTGTTGTATTCAAGTGACTCAGTAAAAATGGATTCTTAACATTAATAAATATAGATAGCATTAGAGCTTATCATGCTGGTGCATCAACTTGCAGGCGACCTTTGAAAATGAGCTTTTTCTCTTCCTGAGAATCTGTATCTCGTTTTACACAATCCCTGCATTAAAGGCCCTGCTGCCATTCTTAATTTACAGAGAACCAAGCAGCACCAGCTAGCAGAATTAAAAGAAGTATGACCCGCACAACTTATAACACAACATAAGATGGCCTTATTGGTTATATTTACATCAATATTATGTTCATAGCCCTATTAATTAAAGGCCTTTGAATCTGCATCATTATTGCTATTTTTGGCCATAACTTTCCTCCTTTTTTCGGAAAAAGTTCCCTCCATGAGCACCAGTGGTTTGTGTTTTAACTATGTACCAAAAATATACACAATTAAAACAGTGAATGTCAGCCTAATTCTTAATTATTACCATGTTGTCCTGCATAATAACATGGTCAGGTAAAAAGTTAAATACCACCTAACTTTGGACTGGACTTCAATTGAACAACATCATTTTTATCATAAGATGCTTACAGTGAGGTGGTGTCCTCTCAAAATGCTGCATGAAGAATTGATTTGGACAAGCAGCTTAAAGCCCTAAACTCACACCAAAGGTCTGGTAGATCAGTTTAGTGCTGGAATTTGATAATCTGCAATCAAACTCATTTGGTTAGCTCTGTAATAATATTTTTTCTACACATTTGTTCGATATAATTATACAGTTAATTTTACTTCCATTTTTAAGGGAACAATATTTTAACTCCTTATAAAATTTGACCTACCTTCACTTTGATCAACTTAGGTGAAAACTGATTTTTAATTTTCGTTTTGTGCCCGTTAGCGGTGAGGGCCCCTGGTGGTCTGATGGTGTTGAGCTCAACAGGAAATCTGACAGTCTGTTGGACAACTCCACGCGATGAGCCACCAGATGGTTATTACATCTCGTCCCACCCATCCACTGACCCTACCCCAGCTTCACTGTGGATAAACCAGTCCAGACCTGGTGCACATTGGGTAAATCAGTCCACGTGTGTTCATTTTGGCAGATTTACTCCAGGTCAGACTTATGACATCGGAGTGGTCTCAGTGAAGGGGAGGGACAGGAGCAAGAGCACCAGCATCAAACACACCACAGGTGAGACAGTTCTAAACAACGCAGATGTTACTATTTACTGGTGATTTTGTCCATTTTAATTGTCAATTTTTTTTCTCCCTCTTCTTGTGTAGATCCAATGCCGGTTCAGGTAGCAGTGCCTCTTACAGTGGGCACAAACTCAGCACAACTGTACATCCAGCGACCACACGTGGGTCTGATAGATGGAGTCGAAGTGTGTGTGTGTCCTAGAGTGTGTGCAGTGTGTGAGGGATCGTGTGGGTACACATGTGACTGGTACCCCCTCCCTGCTGGTGTTCATATCATAACCCTTCATGGCCTCAGTCCAGGTTCAGACTACCAGCTCGTTGTATACAGCACCAGCCAAGGGCAGATGGGTCCACCTTTCTACACCCATCCTGTTAGAACAGGTGACTGCACATACTCCTGCACAATCCTGTCAGTGTCACAACAGAAGTGCCTATTACTTGAAGGTTTCAGCATAAACATTAGGGCTTATATCCATGTTAGTGATCTCACAACATGTGGGTTTATTAATAACCTCCCACCCTTCATTATTACTGTAATGATTCACATTCTTCTTTTTTGATAAATTAGATAAAATCACATACGCCCTTTAAAAATGTCTGATACCACAGACAATTTTCATTGTGTGTGTATAGAATAATTAGATTAAAGGTTGTGGGATCTGGTTTGTGATTTCAGGTCTGGCTCCTCCTGACAGAGTGAGAGAGGGAGTGGTGACAGATTCATCCATAGAGTTGCTCTGGGATCCAGCACAAGGACAAGCTCACGGCTATGAGGTCATCTGCCTCAACTGTGACCATTCACACTTGGTAAGCCAAAAAAAACAACCCAAAAAACAACTCCCTCTTCAAGCATACAAGAGAAATTTGGTGGCAGTCTGTGTATGATCCTCCATTTTGAGTAACGTAGATTAACAAACTGGGGAAAAACTTACAGCAGACTGATGACCCTTGTACTACTTTGTCGCCTTTTACTGGGCTGAGTCTTTTCAATGCTTTTATTTCAGTGCTACTAGAGTATACAAATACCAAAATGTTTTGTCTGCTCTTGGCTACCGTACTAACATGATGGTTCAACATAGCGCCCTCTGTGGTAGAGGGAACCGCTACCATGTAACTATAAATTGATTATTGCAAAATTACTGTAATGGGTGTGGTAGGACCCAATTGCAGCACACTCAGACGGGGAAAGCAGCCAGAAATGACCTTCAGTGATAATAGTCAACACAGCAAGTAAGTAGCAGGTGGGAAGGGGCAAGGGGCCACGGGCCAAAGCGTTGGATTGCAGGGCAAGTAAGTTCAAGTAAGTTGCTGAGGTGATCAGGGACAGACAAGGTCCCGCGTCGACAGCGTAGAAGGTGAGGAGCCAGGTAGCAGGCAGCAGAGCAGAAGTTATCAGGAGGAGATCAGGAAGCCATCAGGTAAGGTGACATCAGAAGCGTTGTCACAGAAAGCAGGTTTTGACGGACAAGATTCACGGATGATCTGGCACGCACAGAGCTGTGACCATTACATATACATTACAGTTTTTGATTTATGTTGATGACACAATAATGTTAACACAGAAATGAAAATTACATTTTGTGTTTGCAGGTAGATATTCTTGAATTCTACACACTGACCCTTTAACATACATATATTGATTATAGGAGCAGGTTTGCCGATTTTAGGTCAAGGTCTAGGTCAACACACAAAATGATTAATTAACCAGGCACTAATTAGCATTTGCTTCATGGGAGAGTCATGTGTCCATGAGTTACCACGATTTTCTGATTTTATTTATTTATGTATTATTCTTAAAACATTAGTGTTCAGCGTCCTTTAAAATTTCCACAAAATTACACTAAACTTAAAAAGACAAGTTAAGGGTGAGCTTGGACACTAACTTTTAAAGTTAGTTATTTTTTACAGTCTAAATAATGCTCTAACAGTTTTACGTAATCCGTACTACTTGTGTATTTCCACTTTCTGTTACATTGAAATTCGATTACACTACATCAGTTAAATCAGTTTATCTATATAGAATTAAAATAGAATTACAGGTCACAATGACTAAGTTAGTATATCCTTAGATAATCGATTAACATCTGAGACCCTCCAATACTTTTTTTGTATAACTTTAGTTACTTGTCACTAGTGGACTTAATGCTTTGGCCAAAGTTTTTTTTTTTTGCAGTTTGTAACTTGTTTACTTCATCAGCATTTGGAAGAAATGAAACTGATCCTGAAATTTAGAAAAATGCAAAATACATGATTTGATAAAAGCACAAGGCCAATAAGCAGCTGACCTCAAGTATACATAACTTACTGCATGTGCATACATAATTAATTTATACTTTTGGTACTTGAGTGCATTTAATATCATAAACTTTGCTTTTGCTCAAGCAATATTTGTATGTTGCATGAATGCTTTTACTAACATAACATTCTAGCACAGTATATTTGCTTTAAATCACCTATGGCTTGTGTGCTTTTTGCATCATTGTTGGTGTGTTCCAGGTGCAGAAGGTTGTCACTCAAAGCGCAGTGTTCTCCAGTCTGACTCCAGGCAAACTCTACCACTTTGCAGTACGAACAGAGAAGGAGTCCTTCACAGATAGTTCAGCTGTTGCCATCAACATCACTACTGGTAAACATGCTCGCAGAAGTGTGCACACACACATCCACACAACTCACATTCTTTCTATTCTAATTACTGTGTGTAAATTTATTTTGTTACCCCAGCTCCCAGCACAGTGGAGGTTTCTGTTGTCAACAAAACCACATCATCCATATGGATTTGGTGGAGTATGGTCAGGGGAGTTGTAAGCGGACTGATCTTGTCAATCAGAAACCAAACATCAAGTCGAGAGCTGATCATTTCTCATGAGGAGCAAAGGTCTGTCCCACTCTGGTCAGCCAGTACACAAACAATTGTAGTTTTATAATACTGGGATTACAATCACAGATTGCAGATTTGATTGCAAAATGGATTATGCAAAGTATGTGCTTAAAAAGTGTGACTGCTAGAGCTGTGTGTGTTTCCAGATCTTACAGTTTTAAAGGCCTCTCTCCAGGAAGCCAGTATACTATCACAGTAATTAGCACCAGTGGGATGAAAAGGAGTAAATCTGCTTCTATGATCCTCCATACTAGTAAGTTTAAGATGCAGTGTGTGTTTGTGCATGTGTATGTCCATATTTATGGGAAAAATAAGAACAGAAATTATTCAGATCACAAAATTAATTTAGCAAAGAACAAACATATTTACAAGTGAGCAGAAATATAATCTTAAAAATAGTACCACATTGCGGGCTCCTTGCTGCTGATTTCCTTTTTCTCTTGAGTGTAAAACAGATTTGCATTTGGTTTCAGTCTTAGGTCAATCCAAATTTTATCATATTATTTGTGCTGTTGTCACAATAGAATTAGATTACCAGCTTCGAATTATAGAGGGACCAGCTGGAGAGGACTTTTTTTCATGTAATTATACATTAATAAGCTTGTAAGATGTTTTAAATGAATGTCAATTAGATTAGATTAAAAGTATGATATCATGATCACAACTCTCTGTCACCTCCAGTGTCTCACCCACATAGACAAAGTAATTCAAAAGTTCATGTCACATCTCTATTCCATCCCTGTGTGACAAATGGCAATGATTAAGTGTCAGCACATAAGGTCACATCCTAATGACAGTCTTGTCTCTAGTCCCAGAGATGCCGCAGGAAGTGGCTTTTTCAAAGCAGGTAGTGACATCTGTGTTTGTCACCTGGAGACCACCAACGGGACAGGTGGAGGGGTACAAGGTAAGACTTAAAGGTCGATACACCTCAGTTACTTCCAGACAGCTGTGAACAATGATGTGCATCCTTGCCATTTGTCTTATACATAAATTACTCAAAATTATGTTTTTAAGGGCAAATGACCCACTTACTACATCGGGTACTGTACTCACTCATTGGTTACTGAGCAACCGTTGTTCAGATTCGATTACCAACTCTTTAAAGATGTATGAACTCTGCAGAGTCCCAGCCATGAAGAATGACCAAGCACATTACACACAGGCACAGTACAAACCCACATTCACAGAACTAAAACAAACGACATTGTTGGATTTGTAGGAAGTGTAAAGAAAAATAAGTCATGTTTCAGTAATTGAAAGTGGGTTTTGTAAAGCCCCTTGAAATACACTCTGAGTTATTTTTTTATTTGTTTCTTTCAGCTTGTTTTTGGCTTGCAGTCCGTGGACAGGAAATCATGGATTGAGCGGTTTGTTCAGGGCACCAGTTATGAAATCAGAGATTTGATCCCGGGGTCAGACTATGGCGTCAGCATTCAGAGTGTGCTGGGATCAGACACCAGTCAGGCTGTCCACAAAGAGTTCAGCACACGTAAGAGAGACAAAGCCTATATTTCTGTACAGTGTGTTGGGACAGAAGAACAGTTATAGATGTAGCAAAAGAAAAAATTATAATGTGCCCTAAATGATGAAAAGTGTAAGTGTAAGATTGCATTTTCTTTTTCAGTTCCAGCAGGATTATGCTCCCTACATTTAATAAACATGAACTCTTCATCCGTCTCTGTGAGTTGGGACAGTGCCCAAGGAGAGTTTGACTTCCACAGGGTCACTGTGGCAAATGGTTCAGTCACAAGCACGCTCACCATACCCAAGGAGGAGCGGGTTGCTGTGGTTACAGGGCTGGTGGACGGCTGCAGCTACAACGTAAGCGCTGAGAGAGTGAGAGGGGCGATAGCAGGAAGTGCTGCCTCTCTGAACATAACCACAGGTAGACAAAATTACAGGAGCACAGGCTGACGCCTCGTAATTATCAACTGCCCTGGTTGCTTCGTCATTAAACTGATTTTTCTCCCGTCCCTGTCCGTCATTAGTGCCAGCCCGCGTACAAGGCATGCATGTGCTGAATGTGTCTGCGCGTGCATTCTCGCTGCGTTGGGAGCAGGGATCGAGGTGTGTGGATCATTACCAGGTCCTGCTGCAACCGAACCATGGAAAAGTCACAGTGCACCCTGCACGTGATGGATACATTCAGGTACACACACACACCCAATGAAATGGACACTGCTAGATTCACTGACAAGGGGATTATATGATCTTACTCTCTCACCAAAAAAACTCAATTCACCTAAATACACCAGTGTTACGAAAAGCACACCTGGCTTTGTAGGACTTACAGCTGAGTTATGTTACTGACTGCACAAACTCCCACCCCATTTCAGCTTATCCTGACTGCCAGGTGTCAGATACCCCCCAAAATGTAACCTTACACACCACATGCACAGAGCACACAGAGCTAAGAGTTGAGTAATAGATCTCATTATTTATTAAGTTGGTCTCATGAGCACAACACTGAATCATTCATTTGCTTAAGCAGCTCTCTCTAGAGACAGAGAGACTGTTAGGACCAACTGCCCGTTCTTGGCTACTCACAAAAAAATTTGGGAATGCCTCAAATCCAAGAACTGCTAATACAGTATCTAATGCCTGGACAACTAACCCTGCGACCTTGATCATGCCGCTAACCAGCGTTTAGACTTGGAGGTATTCCTGCTCAGCACAGTGAATTAGCTGCAGACCACTACTCACAATTGTGCACTAACACTGGACGCAGCTTGGCGAGGCCTTTAACCCTCTGTGTCCAAACTAAAGCTAAGTCTTCTGCCCAGCATGGCCTTTCTCCCTCTCATCCTGCTGCTCACACTCTGCTCAGGACAGGGGCACTCACAGGTAAGAATTCAAAACTGTATCTGACACTGTTATGCAAATCATTTTTGCTGCAATATGTAGTATTAGTATAACACTTTAGAGACTTTTAGACCATTTGTGTATTACAAGAGCCTGTAAAATCCAAAGCATTTACAGCAAGGACATAAAGATACCTGAACTATTTTGTCCCATTTCCAAGATGTACATAATGGCTTGACATGTTGCCTTCCAGCAAACTGATGACACAGGTGCAATTGTAGGTTAAAAAGTAAAGAGAACATTTTTTTTTTTTTTCAACCACAAGCAGAAACGCACCTTCATACTGATAAAGATGGCTGATGATTAAAGTTCTTCAGTAAAGTTCTGGTGTTTCCTCCAGTGACTCTCATAAAACTGAAGGCTTTTATTCAGAAAGATTTTCCAGAAAAATGTTGTTTTCCTATAGGTACATGAAAGATAACATAATTTTGTCCAGCTGAAACATAAATATAAAATACATATACAGAAAATAATAATGTTAATAATGAAGACAATAAATCTAAGGCTAATTTGGAAGAAAGATTAGATTGAAACAATTAAATAATTGTTTGATTGACACAAAACTAATTGCTACTGTATTTTTTTTTTTTTTTTTATCAAGAAATGACACCATTTCCAAACAAAAACTTCTTAAATTGAGTTACATCACAACTGAATTTTTTTTCTGATTTCCTTGTCTTTCCTTTGTCTTTGTCTTAAGGGATAGTAATCTTAATATATTTGAACTATTTGCCATAACAAATAACAACTGAGCTTTAGGAGAATTTAATGGAAATTTTTTTTCCCATGTTCTGACATTTTACAGACCAAACAAAGAACCAAAAATAATTGATTGATAATTATTTGATGTTTTACGTGTTGATGTGAGACTTAACTTTAAATTATTAAAACAACAGCCAACACAGTACAGAAAGCAGACTTTAAGGATACACCCACTACCAACTTAACGTTACCACATACTGCATGAAAACCAGTTAAGAGGCGAGCAGAGCTGTTAAAACTGAAAGAGTAAATTTAGGAAACGCGACTTCTATTCATAGTTGAACAGTATGAATGCATACTAATTTACTGAAAAACCTAAAAATTTACACTAAACCTAAACATACCAAAATCCCTTTATGCATGTCCTGTACAAAGAAAATGATTTCAACCACACTTTTCTAATGATACTGTTAAAAAATATCCAGTTTAGAATTCATTGAGCAAAAACTAAATTGCCGTGTGCAAATGTCATTGATGGCTGTACAGAATGTCACTGATGCTGTAACATGTGTGGTGTGGCTGCTATTTTCACAGGCTGATATGATGGCTGTCAGTCCGGGGACACAATACACTGTGACGGTCACAGCTGCCTCAGCATCCTCCTCCAACATCAGCCCTGGAGTCAGTCGCATGATCAACACCAATGAGAGTGGTGAGACGTGTAAACCCTGTTAAGGTTTCCTTTTGAGCTGTTAAAAGTGTCATCAGGTTCTTGTTTGCCCTCTACTGCCTGCACAGCACATATACACGTCTCTGCCTTGTGTGTGTGTACATGGGTATATTCCCTTCATTGTTTAATTCCTCTTAGGTAATTCAAGCCCGGTCTTTTGAACCGCAGGATGAATAGGTCTGCAGTGAATGTCAGGGAAATGCCACTGCGGTGTGAGGCCTTATTCATCAGACTTCAGCCTAAAAGACATTCACCCAGACTCACACCAACACACACACACACAAACACAAAGTTTCAGTAGCCCACATACAACATCATCAATACTTTTCTGCAGATGACTACTGTACTGTGTTCTATTAACCTGTGATACACATACAAATTGTTGTTTATTTCAATATTTACGTTGGATTTCTTGCTGTATGGATGGTGTTGAACACACACTCGATAGATTGAATAGACTGTTCTTTTATTCTTCTCTTCTGTCTTTCACACTCCCTCTTCCTGCAGTACCTGGTCCACCTTTAGGCCTCGAAGGAGAGGCTGTGGGCTCTAATGGTATTCTACTGTCCTGGACCATGCCACCTGATGCTAACAATATTGACGGATATGTCATCAGGTAATATTTTTGATATTACCTGATATGATATTTAAATATTGTCTGTACATTTTGTCTAACATTCGCAGTTCAAGAAAAATTTTGTCTGTGGCAAAAAAGTTGCAGCTACAGTCATGTGATATAGAGTATTCAATTACCAAATATCTAAATATCATTGTAAATATCATTAATAGTGTGTTGTGAATTTTAACTTAAGCATAATGTTTAAATCCTCATTTATCCGGACTTCTGCTTGTCTTGGTTATGTGCAAAGTTGTTGTAATGTGCATTGTGAGATGTTCAGGGGCGGAAGAAATATTGAGATCTTTTACACAAACGTAATTAATCTCACTAATCTTGCTTAAGTAAAGGTACAGAAGTAACAATGAGAAAGGTAGTAGTTATGCCAAATGGGATCTTTCATTATGTCATATATTGCATATCAAAGATTAAAGACACTGTCTGACGAAAATCACATTTGACCCAATTAACATGTCCATATAGTATTTTTTATGTACGATGACACACATTGTGACTAGTTAACCAGTAACCTTCATGGTGCAGGAGTTCTGCTTTCGTTCTAAAATCTACCAATGAAATTCTTCGAAAATAAATTCAGACACCCTGGATTCGCGGTGTAGAAAACCATAAAGAGATGATCCTGATGACCTGGGGGGGGCGCTTAACGTTGCAGAAATGAAACTTTCTTTCACAATCTTGTACAAGTAGCTCATCTTCTTCTTCCTGGGAATCCATGTCTGGTTCAAACATGTATTGCTGAATTATTAGATCTTACGACCGTACAGTGCATAATAGACTAGTTTAAACGTTGAAGGTGACAGAGCAGGTAAGCTTCGGCTCACTCCAGCATCGATCCCACCGAGATGATTCAAAGGTGTAGAATTACATCCAAGCAATTTTAAGGACACAAAGGGATTTTATCTTTCATTAAAAAATCTGAATATGTAATTTCATGAGAGTGATTAATTCTGTATGAAAACAAATCTTTTCAATATATTTCCTCAATGAAAATGGAAATGTTTAAATAAATAGTGGTATCTCAGAACTGAATACTTGAGAATGTGATGTAAGTCATTTACTGTTTTTTTATACTGTTGTTGCTGTTTATTTTTTTTACTGTGCTCTCCATCTCACACTGTAATGAATGTATAATGTGAATTGTGAAATGATGACTTAAAATACTGTCTTTCTCCTAGGTATAAGGAGGTGTGTCCCTACCCCGACCCCACCTTCACACAAGTGACCAAGTACCTGGACATCCCAGAGACCCTGCTTACTGACTTCACATCAGGTTCCACATACCACATTGAGGTATGATACACAGCTCAAGGTTCAAATCTTTATCTTCATTGTCATTTTGTAGCTGAGTTTGCTTTGGTGAATTCAAAATGATATATAAACAATTAGCCAAACAATAAAACCTTAATGTGACAACAAAAGGTTTATTATTATGTTAACCATTTATATTCAGTACATACTCATACATGCATATATACTCACTCCAGCATTGTATATATCCACGTGGATGTGGCTAGCCGACCATTGTCTCGATCTGGCTGAATACTGGTAATTGATCCTGATTGCATTATTAATCAGGTAAACAGATCTATGGATAAGCCTTGGCTCTTTCCACTGTCTGTCACTGAGCTTGAACGTGATTGTGATTAATAATTTTCATAATTCATTAACCCATGCTAACCTTCATGCAAATGGCCTTTGAAAGACTCACACACACTATGATTAGATATACTTTACAGTATGTGTGAGTGTCATATTACCTGGTCTACTAAACTGCACTCAGAGCTGAGCCCAAAACTTTATTCTCCCGCTTGGCCCACGTATCTAACGCTTATATTCATGTTATTACCTTAACATCTGACCAGTAATTCATACATACTATAAGCTGACAAATTGCTTTTTGCCCCTTTCCCACTGATGAGGAAGAATGAGAGCATTTGGAAAGTATTTATATTTGATAACAGTGCAAAATTCTGACTTCTGACCTGTCCTTTTTCCAGATGTTGAAATTTGTTTCTAGATAATAGGGAAAACTAGACTGTAAAGAGCAAGAATTTACTTCTTAGCTCATTTTAAAGTCTTTAAGGTGGTATTTGAAACAATATGACCTCTCAACACATGAGGATAATCACAGAGAAGAATAACTCAGTATGACACAACTGGAAAAACCTTCAACATCATACAGGAAAAAAAGCTGCAACTCAAAACCATCATATGAGAAACAGTAACCTTAAGCCAAAACCATGAATCACCACAGTAACAGAATGAAGAGCTACCATCTTCAATATGTGTATGCATGTCAGTGTAGTAGATTCTGTCACAGTTAGAAGTCAGCACTATAACATTATGTTCATCACAGTCCACATATTCATCATTTGTTGATTTGTTATTTCCCTGCGGATATGGAGTGCTTGAATCTTGCTGTAGGTCTATGTTTTATTCAATTTTTAAATAGCCATTTATTTAATTCTGCTGTAACCGTATGGACACAAAATGCCTCTGCCAGCAACTGAAGATGAAAATATAGATCAAACAGATAAGATTAAGGTTCAAGCTGTCTGTCCCTACATTATTGATGGCTTGCTTATAAAAGCAAAACTAAAAGACAATATTGTACCAGTATTTCAATTGTTTGAAACACTTATATTTCTAGTAATTAATGTGTTTCTGTATGTGCTTTGATGTCAAATACATTGATGGAGAAATGAAACAGTGTCAGACAGGTGCTTCAGGTTCAGGGGGAGGTTAGGTTCATGTAACCACAGCCCAAAGTTAGCTTTTTTTCTTGATCCGAAAACCCACACTTCCCTCATCTCAAGTTTAATCACAGAGCTTTCACTAAACCTAGTCTCTGAAGAAGGGCTCTGATATAAACAGTATATAATATTGTATCGCTGTTCTTCATGTGGTCCTGGGATCGCTTCATCACTTTCAGTTGTGATCGTTGCCTGAGGGTAGCTCCTATGATGAGATCCTCTATTGACTGGAATATAAATTAATCACAATAAGTAATACCCACCAACTCTCGTTCTCTGTCTGTCCCTTTAGGTAGCAGCCATATCTCCAGCTGGAATTGGAGCTTTCAGCAAATCTTTATACATAAAGACAGCTGAGTCCCGTGGGTATTCATGCATAAATCAGTGACTGTATGCAGCATGCACAGAGTTGTACAGTATGTTTATGTCTGTGTGAATTCATTTGCATGTGAATTCCCTGCAGCCCCTGGCCTTGTGACCAACTTGACGGCATTTGCACAGAACCACACATTTGTCATGGTTACCTGGTTCCTGCCGCACCGCATCAATGGACTCATCACAAAGTTTGCTGTCAAGGCGAAACACGCTCGTACGGGGCAGACAGTCCGCACATCGGAGGTCAACGCGGAGGATATCATGACTGTAGCGCTGCCTCACTGCAATGTACTGCATTATTCTCTCTGTGTTCCAAATGCCTGTTATTGTTTTTAAAAGTTCTTCTTCTGTCAGGATTATAAAAGCTATTTTTGCATTTTCATTTGCTTTTCCCTTTGTGTATGATTCTGTATGTCTAGGATGCAGCCGATATCTTGTCCAGAGCAACTCTCAGTCCATTGGAGATAACAGCGTCATCTCCACCCATCACCATCTCCGCCGTGCCCTCTGCAGATTCCTGGAGCGTTCCCATATCAGTAGGAGTTGATCAGCTACGACCTTACACTGCCTATCTATTCGAAGTGTCTGCCTTCACCTCTGATGGAGAGGGACAAATTGCCTCCACTATGGTCCGCATGCCAGAATCAGGTGTGGAAAAAGGGAAAGCAAACCAGGCATGAATGTGAATGTTTATGGTATATATAGTGCAATATTTAAGGTATGCATAAAAATCATTATTTTTGTTCATTTCAGCGCCAGTGGACCCACCACAAGGCTTCTCTCTAGTGAACATTACCTCTAGATCTCTCTCTGTGTCTTGGAATTCTCCCAACATTATCACAGGAAAATTTACCTACATGCTCTACATTTATGGACCAACAGGTCAATAATGCTCTTTAACACTGGCATGTATTCAGAAACATGCGTATATGAATCCATACTGTTTTGTATTCCATTTCCCTATCAGGATACCTGTATGAGAACAGCACAGGAGACATGCGGTTTACTTTTGTGGGTTTAACCCCCTATACAAGGTACACAGTGGTAGTACGGGCCAAAGCTGCAGGAGAAGTGGGTCCAGCAGCGCAGGATGAAGTAATCACACCTGCTGAAGGTGATGAGAACATATAACTTTCTGCAGTTAGATCAAAATCAGGGCTGCATTATTAGCAAGATCTTGATGGATGAAATAATTTTTTGGTGATTTAAGATCAGGTAGAAATGAAAAATGTCCCAGACCACAATATGTTGTCAGTAAATTCCTGATTTTATTCCAGAGATATTAAGTTTGCAATGTACCACAGAATGAATCAGCAAATATACAATATACTCACAACTTAGAAGCTGGAGCCAGACTGATTGCTTGTAAAATGAAAAAAAAAGAAAAAACTATCATTATCCTAAATGTTTATGTTTATTGGTTAATAAATTGATTGAATAATGCTTTCATTTTAATAATAAAAGCTAATGAGAGGTAAGCATATGTATATTATATGTCTGTATGTCTATCTCTGTGTTTGTGTGAGTAGCACCCAGTGTGGTGCAGGACTTGAGAGCCGTAGCTGAGGATTCGGTTTCAATCCGTGTGACTTGGAGAAGTCCGGCCCAGCCAAATGGTCTGATCACCCAGTACAGACTGCAGGTTCTGGTCTTTGACATTCTGCTGCAGGACATCACCCTCACTTCAGAAGTGGTAAGCTCAGCGGTAACACAGCCAGCAAATATTTCCCATCACAGATTCATTTTGATGAAAAGTTTGTATCAAAGAATGAGCCTGTTTTACTTAAAAGGTCAGATCAAATGATACCGTAGAGAACTGTGGGCCGGTGGATGTGGAAAAATTCGTTCTTGTGGATTTCAAATGTGTTCTGTAGATAAGACTATCAACATCTGTACAATCCGTAAAAAAAACGCCCTTCATGAAAACCTTCATAAAGCCAGAAATTAATTTTAACACTTTTCAGTCTGATCTAAACAGCCCTGCATCTTCATAAATCAATATATTGTTCATTTTCTATTAACAATTGTTGACCCACTGGCCTTATGCATTGTATTAATATCTACTGTGAAAGTGCAGTGTCCACTTCCTTCAAAACATCTTCCTATGCATCCTGCTAGCCGTGTTTGCTGTTTACTGATTCAAGTAGACATTGCTTCAAGGATTAATGAGAAAAAAATGATTGAGAATCACAGCTTTACAATGTGCTATCCAGTCAATTTAAAAGCACAGTCAGTATATAGAATGTATACTTTCTTCTTTCAGAATACAACTGATTTGAATGAAGATGGGACGGTTCCCCCTGATGTCTATAACAGACGTAAGAGAGCAGCTGAGCTCAATCCAGTCACGTCACCTCAGACTTTCACAGCCATCATTTCCGATCGCACGCTGGCCACTAGTGTGACTGCTTCCAGCTCCACAGACTCCAGTGTTCAAATTACTAACACTGATGCTCAACAATCAGCTGACCCCACGCTTCCTGAGAGGCCCGGCACCAGTTACTCTTCTGCTTCACACTCTATCAGCACAAATACTCACTCTACTGACTCTGTGGTCTCTGGGACCTCTGTCTTTTCCCCTACATCTTTGCCACCTGCTTCGCTTCCACCTTGGCTGACGAAGCAGTCACAAGCAGTGGATGAGTCCTCATATTCCTCCCCCCTCGCCCTGACCCCAGGCCAGCTCCGCTTGTCCACACTTGGCGCTTCAATTACAGGACACTTTTCAACACGCAGTGTAGCATCTTCTGGTACCACGGGTAGGGGAGCATTAACCACAAACATTGCTTTTATTAATACAATTATTTTTTAATCCTCTACACTATTTTTTAATCAATTTTGAGCATGTGCTCATGTTTATCCATCTTTGTCCACGTGATGTTGCAGGTGTAACAGTGCGAGAAGAGGTGATAGATGTTTTGTCTGAGGAGCTGTCTTACCTGGTGTCAGATTTGAGTCCCTTCACCGACTACACATTTAGGGTCACTGCTTCCACCACTGTAGGAGAGGGTCCTGCAGCAGACATCACTGAGAAGACCGGGGAGCAGGGTGGGTGGTCAAACCTTTAAAGGGTGAATAAACATGCCATTTATGTTCAATGACACCTTATATTGTATGTTTTTTTTAGTCCCCAGTTCAGTGCTTGAAGTTTCCTATCAAAACATCAGCTCCACCTCTATACTAGTGACCTGGATCCCACCACTCAACCCCAACGGACGGCTCACACATTACACTGTCTACGGTCTCCAGCTGCACAGTAATCAGGCCCTGGCATGGGTTACGAACACTACCAGCATATTGATAGCAGGTCGTGTAATCAGCTTTGCTGCACAGCTAGTGCTTTGTATTCGTTAGAATATAGAATACAGGTCTGTTACATATTTCTGCTCTAATGTATAGATTTGGACAAGTATACAGGTTACAAGCTACGTGTAGCTGCATCTACAGCTGTGGGAGAGAGCTCTCTGTCTGAGGAAGACGACATCTTTGTCTTCACCTTGGAGGATGGTGTGTGATCACACAAAATACATAAGAAAATATCCTGTATCTAATAAAAGTGTGACTAATTTAAATAAAATAGATTTTTTTAAAGTGAATGAATGTCAAAGTAACAATATTAATTGTGGAAAAATTTCCTTGGTTTTCATTCATTCTGGGATTCTTCTTGTCTGTCCCATCCTCAGAGCCTGACTCTCCTCCTGCAAACCTCACTGTGGAGGACACCAGCCCCACCACTGCCACGTTTGCCTGGTCTCCGCCAGAGAGAGCCAACGGGGTGATTCAGCAGTACGAGGTCCTGTATGAGAATGAATCCTACTCGGCATCAATAAACACGTCCTCTAATAGAATCACCCTGACCTACCTGAGGCCATTCTCCTATTACAATGTGTCTGTGAGGGCCTTCACACGTCACGGCCATGGCAACCAAACATCAGACACTTTATACTTGCTGTCAGGAGAGGACGGTGTGTTCATGGCTGCACCACACTTTTATCCACACCTATGAAGGAACTTGCTAGCAGCCTCAGTGTTGTCTTGTATTGTCTATCCAGTTCCAGGCAGTCCTCCGTACGGCCTTACCTTCGAGTCGGTCAGTCCCAGTGAGGTAAACGTGACCTGGCAGCCTCCTCTGCTGCCGAACGGGGTCATTACCCACTACAGTCTGGAGATTTGGAATTCCAGTCACTACCTGAATCTCACCTCCCCGACAAACAGACTCCATATCGCACATCTGAGGAAGTATGCTCACTACCGGGTCATGGTGCAAGCACACACACGCGTTGGGCGCGGAAACTACAGCAGCGAGCCACTCAACATCACCACACTGGAAGATGGTGAGAGGAACGGGCAGGGGGGAGAGGAAAATGCATGTTTTTTTTTTTATTTTTCATTTAATGCTAGCGATTACATTAGGAATTTTAAAGGGCATCTGATTGAATCATCTTTTCCGCTTTCTTACATATCTGTGTGTCGGAACAAGTAATGTGATCATTTGACTCTCCCATCAGGACTGAGAAACATCATCAACATTTATTCCCACTAACCATTTTATTTATTCCAGGGAAATATTCTCTTTCTCTGTGGCCTATTTTCAAAGGGCTTCCTGAGGTTCTAATTTTTCCAGTGCGAAAATATATAAAAACAAAGTTCTCTTCAGTTTCTGTATTGATAGGCCATACACAATTTCTACTATGTTACTTCGTATCAGCTCCAGACACACCTCCTCAGTTCCTCCATGCCAGGAAGTTATCAGAATATGAGGTCGAGTTGTCATGGCAACCACCCCTTGAAGCCAATTCAGACATACTCTACTATACTGTCAGAATTTGGTACGTTAATTCATCTACTTCTGTCTGTCTGTTTGACCCTCTGTTAGAAAAACAGAGGTTGTTGCATCTTAATGGTTTTCTTGTCTTTGACAGGAACGAAACGGCCGAGCTGTTGCTGAATGTAACAGGGACGTCAGTAATAATTAATGTCGACGCAGAGAGTCGCTATAATGCCTCCGTGTCCAGCTGGACCAGGCTGGGAGATGGAGGAGTGATGATCTACATCAGCTTCACCACCACCGATGCAGGTGCTGAATAACTGTTTAAGCATTTTTGACAATTTTTCTTTCCTCTTCAAATTATTTCTGGATTTTTCTGATGTTAATCTCACGTTTTCTCTTTCAACATTTGTGACCTGTCTTTCAGAGCCACTTGACCCTCCGCAAAATGTGACTTTTACAAATGTGACCGCCTCCTCTGTCACTTTTCTGTGGCAGCCACCAACTGAACCAAACGGAATCATTGTACACTACACTATTTACTACTCTGATAACAACACCATCACTGAGCAGGTGAGACGCACATGCTTTATTTTGAACACAGAGAAAGGTCACAAATGAAAATCTCCCTGTGCTTGTATGAGTGGGAATGTATGTGACCTTCGGAGACCAAACCAGAGCTGAAACAGAGTAACTATTGAACATGACTCCAACTGAAGGCTAATCTCCGTGTCTGCTAGTTGTGTAAAATATCTAACAAATACTAACTGAATACTTACTTAAATTAATATATGTCAATATCGTGTTTACAAATGAGTGGAAAAGCTGTTGCTGGACTGACACCTGGCTGTTGTGTTTTTCTTCTGTTTGTACAATTTGGGTGACAATGCTCTGTGTTAAAGTCACATTAATTTTTTCTCTCCATAGAGGGTTTCCGTTTCAGAACTACCTGCCCTTTACTCTCCTGATTCAGCACACTCCTACACTTTGACTCAGCTGATTGGGGGCACAAACTACACAGTGTGGATGACCTCCAGCACTGTGCAGGGAGACGGAGGGGTCCGGAGCGAGCCACTAACTGTGCTCTTACCCGAGTACGGTCAGTCAGAAACACACGCACACACAATATAACGCTGTATAAATTAGTGAAAAAGAATAGAACTCAAAATGTTATTCATGACACCAGATAATTATCGCATACACAAATACAGAGTCTCACTGGGGTCTAAGTCTGCACACTTTTTTCAAAACTCTTCAACTTCCAAAAAAAAAAAAAAAAAATTGCATAAAAACTCTGCAAAGACTATCGGTCTGTTTGTTAAAGGATATAACAGTTGGTCTGGCAAACTGGCTCTGTTTTTGTCTGCCTGTGAGGCTGCGTCTCAGAGACAGTCAGTTTGTGTTTCCTTTTACCAAGCATGACAAAAGTTGTTACAGATGGAAAAAGCAGACAGTAAGACAAAGAAGGCACAAACAGTTTTGCGATTTGATGACAAAGAAAAAAACAGTGCTTCGCTTTGAAAAAGTTCATCCTGTTCTCATGCTACAATGGTGTTGTTGCCATGGATACCTACATTTGCATACAGTTATGGTTAGACTTTTGCTCTCCTGATTTAAAGAAATATGTTGGTGTGGATTAGATTCGAATGCTTTGGTTTTATGTGATTTTGGGAAAAACTGTGCAGACATTCCGCCAAGAATGCAGTACATGTTTGTATGATGTGATTTATGTTTTGCTTGTGAAGTATTTTCTGTCCCTCGATGGTTACTGCTCATACTGACTCTGTATCTCTGCCTGTGCTCCAGCCGCTGCATTCTCAGCACAAGCATCGGACCTCCTGGGCACCTTGTTTCTCCTGTTCAGCCAAGCCCAGCAAGGGCTCCCTCCCCTAGGCTCAGACACTCACACACACTCACTGGCCTCCTACTTCCACTCATTCATCTTGTGGATCTTTTTATCTCCCCTCTCCTGTTCATCTCCCCCCCTTTTTATTCTACTCTGCATATCATGCTGAGACGATGAACAGGATGAGTATTTTCTCTTCAACCACTGTCTTGCACAAGGTTTTCAGTGAACCACTTCTTCCTATAAATGTCTTTTTATGTCTCTGAAAGAACTGTTTTATTATAAGATATTATGCCTGTATGTGTTTACTGCACCGTGTACATTTGCATTGTCTCTGTGTTGCTAACTTAATGTCCTGCAATATTGTTCTTGATGTGCTGTTGATTTTGTTACTTACAACAATGCTGTCAAAGATTATGACAAACAGATGTTAAGGATGAAGCTGACTGCAGTGCTGTTCATTTTCCCTCAAGTGTCAGAGTGGGTGTGGTTGAGTGATGTCCTCATTTGCTGCCTCATAGTATAGTTAAGGCTCAAAGCTTTTGATTACTGCTTTCAGTGGTGGCCAATGATAGTTACACCATTCTGCTTGTCTCCTTCTTCAGTGCCAAATGATTCAGTCCATAACCTGAGCGCTCAGATCTTCAGCTCCACGGCCATCATCGTCAGCTGGGACCCTCCCCTGGAGCCAAACGGTCGTCCCTCTTACCTGCTCACCTTACAGGAGGCCAGCATCCCCTCAGATGTATCCAGCCAAGGGAACCCAACCAACAACAAGACCATCAAACATACCACAACTGACAATGTGTTCCTATTCACCAAACTGAGGAAGTACTTTCCTTACGTGTTAACAGTCACTCCAGCCACTGGTGCCGGCCCAGCATACAACCACACCACCACAATGTACCTACGGACAGATGATGACAGTGAGTTTATCTACACATTCACCTATTGTGACGATGGTTTTTGTTTTTATTTTGACAGTGACGTCTGTGTTGCTGTCATTTTAGTTCCAAGTTCTGCTCCGTTGCTGGTGTCCACCAGGAATTTGTCTTCGTCCTCGATTGAGGTGGTGTGGCAGCGCCCCTTCGAGGCCAACGGGGAGATAACAGACTATATTCTCACTTTGTTTGGCCCAGGGGGCTCAAACACGACATATACCCTCAGTAGCTCATTCGTCCTCACCAACCTACTTCCATACACAGCCTACAACGTCACTATTACAGCTGCAACCCGAAAAGGGTCAGGGCCTTATTTGATGCTGCACTTGCATACTGATGAAGGAGGTTAGCATTAAAGCAGGTTCTCACAGATTTTCATGTGAAGGTATATATTTATGAGTGCATGGCTGCTGGCTGTTTCATGCCATCTTCTTGTCTGTCTGCTGTCTATTTCAGCCCCCATGTCCCCTCCTCGTAACCTGACCATTTTCAACCACACAGCAGACTCTGTGTGGCTGAGCTGGGAGCCTCCCCTGGAGCCCAATGGAGTAGTGATACAGTATGGCTTCAGGATCAGGGACCTCATAACACACACCGTCACACACAGGGTACTGTTAATTTCACACCTCAAGAGCTACTCCATAGTAACAACAACAGGCACACACACTCTACCACACACTTGAGTCCCACTCAGTAAGACTACATGCTTTCACACAGACTGTAGCTCTAATTTCACACTCCAGATACCCCCCAGCAATAACATTATACAAGTGCACGTGTGTGCTGATACAGTAACATCCACTCTGATAATCAAGATTGGATGATTTAATTATATAATTTTTTTTTATGCATGTGTGTGCACCAATGTAGAACTCCTCTGGTCCATCAACCGCAAAGTATCTCTCAGGCTTCAGGCCTCACAGCTCATACGAAATCGGTGTTTACAGTTACACCAGAGTGGGCCACGGAAATCAGTTCAGCATCCCTGCGACCTTCACCACTAACGAATCAGGTTAAGTACACACTGTCTGCACACAGATGCAACACCAATTTAAGCTACTCACTCAGCATTTCTGGTGCAAAAGTCAATTTTGCAATATATTTAGTCTGGCAGGTCAGTGCTCTTTGACCAATAGATTCACTGTCTTCACCATTTCCCAGTCCGCCGTCCCATCATCAACTGCATTTGATGGCGTATGAATGCTCTGTATACATTCTATGGTGTTAACAAATGCACTGATCTTTAACCGAGGAGGAGGTCTGCTGCACATCCTGGTTTAAGTAATTAAAAGATTAATAGCAGGTGGATGAATACTAATGGCATCATTTGTAATAATCGCTAAAGACGTACAAATGATACATACAGTAAATTAAGAGACTCTAGCATGTATACACAGAGAAGCTGTAATTAATCTATTATTGTTTTTAAAATCTCCTTCCTGCTAAACAGTCTGGTCATGATCTAATGGTATTTACTTTTTTTGTGTTTTCCAGCCCAAATGTCACTCACACAGTCCAGTTTAAGTACAGTCTGGTATGATCTAATGGTATTTACTTTTTTTGTGTTTTCCAGCCCAAATGTCACTCACACAGTCCAGTTTAAGTAAAATAGTAGTTTATTAAAGTTTAAAGTTTAATTCTCATTTTCTCTGTCCTGCCACGTTTTTAACTAGGTTTTGCTGCTTAAATGTCTAGCAGTGTTTACTGCAATTACATTACTGCACCCTTTATATAATAACATACATAAAATACATTGACTCGAGACAAAGTTTTTGTTTGTCAGTGGTGTACTCACTTGTTTAAGTAAAATAGTAGTTTATTAAAGTTTAAAGTTTAATTCTCATTTTCTCTGTCCTGCCACGTTTTTAACTAGGTTTTGCTGCTTAAATGTCTAGCAGTGTTTACTGCAATTACATTACTGCACCCTTTATATAATAACATACATAAAATACATTGACTCGAGACAAAGTTTTTGTTTGTCAGTGGTGTACTCACTTTCTCCTGCCACAAGATAGCAATGTACCTAACTCAAACCTTAAGTACTCACTCAATGTGGGCACTTGATGTGAAAAAGACTAGCGGCTAATGCTAGTACAATGACCTCTCTGCCCACAGTGTCTGATGCTGTGGGGAACCTGACTTGCTCAGGACTGAGCTGGAATTCAGTTCAGCTGTCGTGGGAACTTCCAGCCAATCCTAATGGGCAGATCCTTTTTTATGAGGTTTTCCTGGAGGTAAACTTGCAGTCCTACACGCACACAGCCCACACACAAGAGTACACTGTGACTGGGCTCTCCCCAGACCAAGAGTACACACTCACTGTGACTGCAATCAACTCTGCCGGACCTGGAGAACAAGTGAACTGCTCTGCTTCCACTCTCACTGAGTCAGGTAGACAGGCCTATTATTGTGGCTGCTAATACACAGTAATACACAAGGAATGCTTCCTTCAATCTTCTATGTTTCCTTTTACAGTACCAGCTGCCCCTCGACTTCTCACCATCTCTCATGTCACAGCTACCAATGTGACACTTCAGTGGGCTCCACCCCTCTCCATCCCAGGCGTGCTCAAAGAGTACCACATCTTGGCACAGCTGTTGTCGATCGTTTGTGGACCAAACATGCCGACCACTGTGCAGCCGGCGCCAGACGATGAACTGACCTCGGACTGCGTGGACTCTAACGTCATGGAGTCCATGAATGCTTCAGATGGTGCTGAGGCGAGCGACAGCATCACACTGCAATCCCTGGCTAAATACAGATATTACCGCTTTAAAGTGGCTGCTGTGACCAACGCTGGAGTCGGAGAATATACAAACTGGAGTTATGCACATACCTTAGCTGGAAGTAAGAACATCACAGTAATAATCTTTTGTGTTGCCAGACAAGAGTTGGCAGTATCTGGCCTTGCATGTAGATGAGAAGTTTTTTTTTTGCCACAATAATCAAAGGAAACATGAACTACTTCAAATTAAGAGCACATTATGAGCAGTCTGGGTTTCTCCTATCTCCTTTTAGAACCTGATGCACCTCCCCGTGGCCTGAATGTAACCCCTACCTCCAGTGGCCTTCGCATTGCATGGGACACTCCAGCTGTTCTCTCTGGACCAACTTCATATATTGTGCAGGTCACTTCATTAAGTTTCAAATTTCATAATCTCACGCAGAAACACATGAAGATGCGGTCAACATGTAATGATGTTGTATGTATGTATGATTATTTAAATGCAGCAGTAGTAGCTCAAAGTCAGGAAAATATAGTGTAGAAATGCAAATATATAAAGATTAAATGTGTCCCTGAATTATCCTGTCAAATCAGGTGGATGGTCCTAATTTGAACACCTCAACAGTCTGTGCTCCGGGAGAACTGAGGACAATTGTTGTGACGAACCTGACTGCTTTTACACGTTACTTTGTGACTATCACAGCCTTCACTGGTACTTTGGAGCACGCTGCCAGGGACGGGAAGGCAGTCGGGCCTATCGAATTTCAAACACTGGAGGACGGTATGTGTACATCTTGAAGCACCTGCAACAGCTGCTGCGAACCTGTAAATATGAACATCATGAGAAGAATAAGAATCATGTGTAATTATTTAGAACTCTGTCCCCAGAACCCAAAGACCCTCCCAAGAATGTGGTCATATCCGTTATTCCAGACGAAGTGAACCGTGTGAAGGTGACTTTTACCCCTCCAGAGGAGCCCAATGGAAACATAACTGCCTATTTTGTGTACATATATGAAAAGGACCAGCTGGTCAAGAATGTCAGCCTCAATATCACCAAAAGAGACCAAAACACAATGACTGCTGTCATAGAGGGCCTGAAGGGCGGACATGTCTACAGCATACAGGTAAACAAACACACTGTCCATCTTTAAACGAAGAAAAGTTTCTTTAACTTTTTTTTTTTCTTCTCTCTTCTCTTTGTCTGTCTGCAGATTTCAGCAAAGAATGGGGCTGGTAGGAGCCCACCTAGCCCACATGTCCAGATAACTACAGGGATCAAAGGTGCGAGTCCCTCTTGTTTGTGTGCACTCTGCACTTTGCTGCAAAGTTTTTTTCTCTTGGTTGTTTTCGCTATGTGGTGACAGAGTATTGCCATCGCACACAGTTGCTCATTACACAGAAGAGCCTGTCCTGACACAGCAAATGTAACTCAGTATACTGTCAGCTGTGTGCGGATGATGCAGCTCAGCACAGTGGTCCATCTGTCCGTTTTTTTCTCTAAATGCATCTAAAGACTAAATTAGACACATCTTCACACATACCGTATTCAGACAACAACCTGCTTGCGCGCATGTATGTGCTCCTGTATTCACTCGTGCATATGCTCCAGCTCCGGCCAAGCCAACCCAAAGACCACAGGCAGTGCTGAGCCATGGATCAGTTGCCATGGTAACCCACAGGAGTATCACCATCCGCATGCCTGCTTGTTTCTATAGTGACGACAATGGACCAATCAAAAAAATTCAGGTCATCGTAGCCGAGTCAGGGGGTAAGGCACTTCAGAAACCTTGACAGCCATCACTTTTAGTTGAATACACTTGGGTGTTGGTCTTGTTTGTGACAGTATGTCACTCTGTACTAAGCTCACATAATACAAGATAGAGCTTAGCGTCAGCAGAAATTTGACTCAGTTCCCCTGTGTTTTATCTCCGTTCCAACTTTCTTGTCATCACAGTGAAGCACATCCAGAACCTGACCAATTGGAAGAAAGCATTTTTCCACCATCCTACCCCTTACGTGACTGACAACGGGTTCCCCAACCCACCATGTTTATCAGGGAATGTGGTATCACGTGTAGGCTCACACATCAGAAGTGGTCACCGCATGTCTCGAGACGCCCAGCACCCCGTGAAGCACAATCACACTATGGCAGGGACGTACGTGATTGGGGAGAGCGATGACTGTATGAGGGAGAACAACACTGATCATTTCTGCAATGGACCTCTGAAGGCAAACACGGTCTATGTGTGAGTGCAGCACACAACTTAGAAACTGTTGTGTGTAAAAATATTGCTGATTTTGGATTGTTGTTTACCAGGTTTAGGTTCAGAGCTACTAACATCAATGGGCAATCCACAGACTCTGACTATTCGGAGCACATCAAAACTGCAGGTTTTTATACTCCTGCCTGCACCGTTCTATATTACAAACTTGTAATATTGTTCTTGAGTAATGTGCAACCTATTTCCTCTCCCGCTCATTGTAGTCGACGGCCTGTTGACCAGAGAAGAGCAGATCATTCTGGGCGTTCTGCTCTCCTTCTTCTTGGCTGTGTTACTCATCATCATCATCTGTGTTTCAGTGAAGTAAGATAGCAACCGGCATTCATTCAGAAAGGTCACATGCAAATTTTATATTACCTGCTCTGCAATTAATCTGTTTCTGTGCTTATTCCTTTTAATTCTATGACATGCTAGGATTCATCAGCGCAAAAAGGAGGGTGGGACCTATTCACCAAGAGAGGCAGAGATCATAGAGACCAAGTGTAAGCTGGATCAGCTGATCGCCGTGGCAGATTTGGAGCTGAAACAAGAAAAACTCAACCGGTTAGTCTTTTTTTAGTTTCATTCTAAAATACCAAATACAACGCACGCACATGTTTTTTTAAGCTGGGTGCACACTATAATGCTTCATCTTTAGTTTAGCTGCTCCAGAAAGGATTTAAAATCTAAATCAAAAAGACAATAATCTTTTTGCTGCAGCCGACTTGATATGCTGCCGACACAAAATCTTCTAGCCCGGTAGAGTTAGTGAGGAAAATAGAAGCAACAGCAGCTGCTCAAGAAACAACACAGCATCAGTGTGAGTTTAAAGTTTACCTTCAGTTCTCTGCAGAACAGAAAATCCTGTCTCCAACTATCCTCCCATACAAACTCAGTGTTTTACTTTTCTGTTTCTTTGCAAAATAAACAAGTGCTTGGACAATAAGTGCTTCAAGTTGGTGAGAAACAAAACCAAATTCTGTGTTTTGGTGTGTCATTGTCTCTGATGGTTACGAGGAGGCAAGAAAATACAGGACAGAAAAAGCTGTCAATATGAGATGTATAAGTTTTATATTTTTATGTGAAAATATAACCGAACATTAGTATTGGAACATCCGATAAGCATAAAAAATTCCCGTAACACCATACCACCAAGACATCTAAAGAACCATGTACTCGTATGAATGAAACAAGAAATAGAAAAATCCTCACATAATGTGGCTGTCTTCCACAGGGTATGAATGAACAGGAAGAAAAAAATTGAATATGTAAATGTAATATAATATAACTACTCTTCTTGAGCTAATATTTTCCTTTTTTTTATTACCTGTCTGATATCCAGTATTTTATATGCAACAACTCTTCATACTCCTGAGAATGGAAGCTGGAGCATCATTTGCTGTCCCCTACTTTTAGCCGTTTAACATTTCTGAGAGCAAAGATTGTTGCATGCTGTGCTCAATGTGAAGCTGCTCCAGCTGTCTTTCAAATTTATATCATTTGGACAGTTTGCTTTTCTCCCTGAGATCTACATGAACAGCACCTTACTCAATTCTGTTTTTCCTAACAAGGAAACACACTTTTTTTCCTCACACGAATGGCACAAATAACTTTCCCTGCAGACAGGCACTTGTATTGACTCACCTTGTTTTTTCTCTCACTGAGCACTTTTCTCTCACCAGGTATTCTTCCTTCTTCTTTAGACGGAAAGAAATTTATGTGATCCAGTAAGTTGCGGCTTTTTAACCTGTGTATGTAGTGCCATAATTTGTTCTGTATGCTTCATATCCATTTAATTAATAACGTGTGTGTCTCATCAACATGTCACTCATTAAATCATCCATCTGTATTAAACCTTTGCTGAGGGCCCACAGTTGAATTAATGAGTGACGTCTGCATTTTGATAACAGCCTTCTTCTCTTCCTTCATCACTGGCAGACCTCTGCTTGAAACCATTTTAATTTGTTTACACAATCACTATCTCCAAAATTGCTCTAACAGCTTAGTGCCCTTAGAGGGGGCGAATGGTGAGTTTTATCAATAGCTGAAGGATCTGCGAATTTCCAAGTCAGTAATGCAAACAACCATCAGCTTCAGAAGAAAAAACACATTCACTATATATTCTTTTATCTATTATATACATTTATGGATGTGATTAAAAACAGTGCCACGTACTCCGTTCAGCTGTCATTAACAGAAATGCCACAGTGTGGGTCATGAGTTAATTTGTTTATTTTGGTTTATTTTGGTTTATGTTTGCTGTCTATTTTTGTCCAGGCTGCTCAGCTACAGGAAATCACTCAAGTAAGTCATCCTGCTAAATATTGTGAATCTTTATGCAGTAGCTGATACAGTGGTCAGCGCGTTCTCTCATTCTCAGTATTGTAACGCTGTAACCTAGAATAAAACATTTTGAATAAAGGATACTGTTGCAGAGATTTTGCACCTCTTTCTCAAATTCGGTGTAATTTCTCTCCTCTGTCAGGCCTGTCAACAGGAAATCTTTTCTGCAGCACATAGAGGATCTGTGTGCCAATGATAATGCCAAGTTCCAGGAGGAGTTTGCTGTAAGCCTCCGCCTGCCTGACTGCACAAATGCATGAACAGAAATAAAATACCACAACATCGCTACTACTATGTGATTCTTTACCAACCAACAGCATTTTAAAGGAAAAAGAACATTTAAAATGTTGTGAGTCTTAGCATAAAAAAAACTGATATTTTACTTAAGTTCAACTTAACCTTAAACTAAACTAATTTTTCATGTGTCAGTACTAATGTTTATCTCATGACCAAAGGAGCTTCCAAAACTGCTGCAGGACCTGGGCACCACTGATGCCGACCTGCCCTGGAACAAATCAAAAAACCGCTTCCCCAACATCAAACCTTGTAAGTGTTGAGACTGACAGTTTTGATACCTGTGGTGTAATAAAGTATCTTTCTGTGTAAAACTCTAAATTGACTGTGAACCGTGTCTAGACAATAACAACCGAGTAAAGCTGCTGTCAGAGCCAGGGAGCGCAGGTTCTGACTACATCAACGCCAGCTTTGTCTCGGTGAGCGCCTGCACTCAGCTGATGCAGAAAATGAAGGAATACACATAATTTCCAGAGTTACACTATTTGAACATTTGTTGCATTTTCATTTTTTTATTTTTTTACCAGTGAATCAGCTCCCTTTTCCCCCCTATCCTTCTAGGGTTATCTTTGTCCTAATGAGTTCATAGCCACCCAGGGTCCTTTGCCTGGCACAGTAGCCGACTTCTGGAGGATGATCTGGGAAACGGGGGCCCATACCGTCGCCATGCTAACACAGTGTTATGAGAAAGGCAGAGTGCGTCATCAAAGATCTGCGAAATAGTATTTAGAGGAGAAGTGGAGCTTCTTGTGGGGCTCCAATGCAACTGTGGCACCAATAGGATTATATCTGCTCCAAAGTTCTAATGCACGTGTGTGTATGTTTGTGTGACATTTCAGATTCGGTGTCATAAGTACTGGCCAGAGGACAATAAGCCAATGTCAGTGTTTAGTGACATTCTCATCTCAAAAGTGTCAGAAGAGGTCCTCCCGGACTGGACAGTCAGAACCCTTAAAGTAGAGAGGGTAACCAAGCTAATAACCCTTCATTTGCATAAACACATCCAACATCGATTAGCACGACACAGCCGCAGTACGTGTGAACACCGTACACTGTAAAACACCAAAAATTTTTATGTACATATTATGTGAACATAATGTAATTACAGTTACACCTTTAACTGCCTTTTGGGTTTCTTCATCACTACTTCCCCTTCATCAGTATTGCCACAGAGGCTTGTATAATAATGAAGTAAACTCAGGTTATTTGACAATATATCCTGCTGTCTTTTTCCCGTCTAACCTCATCTGCACAGCACGGGCACTACATTCTGGTTCGTCACTTCAACTACACGGCGTGGCCTGAGCACGGCGTCCCAGAGTCCTGCAGCTCTCTCATCAAGTTTGTCAAAGCTCTCCGAGCCCACGGGCAGGACAACGCCACAATTGTGGTCCACTGCAGGTAGGAACTGCATGAATTTGGTGGTTCATCCAGAAATATGATGAGCCTCAGTGACGTTCCCTCGCTGCTCCTCAGTGCTGGTGTGGGCAGAACAGGGGTGTTCATCGCTCTTGACCACCTCATTCAGCACGTCCGAGACCATGACTTTGTGGATGTTTATGGTCTGGTGGCTGAACTGCGCAGCGAGAGGATGTGCATGGTTCAGAATCTGGTGAGTTCCCATCAAATTAAACAGTGGATTTTATGCCAATGGTTAAAATTCACAACCCAGAGAGAATAAACAAAAGTAAAAAAGAAACGAGGGTATTTCATTAAGTTGTACATTTTGGTTGTCCTACTTTTTACTTTATGCTCTGCTGCCATCCCTTTCCCATGAGGACAAAGGGAATTATCTGGCAGTAAATTAAAATCAGAGCAGGATTCCCCCTCTTAAAAAACAGCAGAACCTCTCCTGAAATTACCCAATTCAGATATTCCTTCAGTATCTGCCTAGAGCTTGTACTTTTTCTTCTCAGTGTTATTGTTTATTTATTTCTGGATGCTCCCTGCACGTTTTATGTGTGTCCACATTTCAGAAAGTCAGGTGTACACCTGCAACGTCTGCAGCTGCAAATGCTGCTTTCAGCCAATTATTTCAAGAGACAGGAGAGTTCAGTGTGCCAGAAAGTTAGCTATTAGCATAGCAGTTCAGTCGCATTTGTATAACCTCATAAATTTCATTGCTGAGAGCGCAGAGCATACCATTTCAGACAGATACAAACAGCTCCACGGTGCAACTCCATTATCTCAAACACTGTAGATGAAAAGAAGCCGGTAACTGAAAATGAATATCACAGCAAATATACTTCCCATTGCTGTGCTGCTAAGGTTATAAAATTAATTGAATTGAATTATGATAGTTTTAAAAACTCTCTGTTATTGTAAACTAAAACAAATAATCATAAGAACACAGCAATAAACATAAGAATGAATCAATATTTGATCAAATGTGACATGAGGAGGCACATCGTTCCCTGCAGTTTGCCTCACTTGCCTCTGTTGTCGGGCCGGTTCTGTCAGATCCGCTCAGGTCCGCCTCCCTGTCCTTGTTTCAGCTCATTCAGGTTACAAACACACTGGGATAGAAAGTAAGCTAAACTCCATTCAAGGATGAAGGTTATCTTTTATTGTCAGTCATGGTCACGCTGAAAGAGTTGCTCTGTGCGTTCCTCCGAAGCATCTACGCATCATCTACTCGCTACTCTCAAGTGCACATCTCTTCATTCAGCTGGAGATGATGAACGTGAACTGTGGCCAAAATAGACAAAAGCCTAAGGACGCCTGAAAAAATGTTTAAGCGAATTTTGTTAGTTACAAATGCACAAATATACAAAGAAACATTTTTCTCTTTTCTTTGGATAATGTAAAGACAGTGTATCATCCGTACACTAAAGGAATATTAACAGCACAACAGTTAACGACCACTTTGGGTGGTTTTATGTTTCTGATTAGTTGCGGAGTCTGTCTATACTATAAGTACTGCAGTTTAAAGAACACTGCTGATCAAAATAGATTCTTCTACCGGCATTTATCACAGATAACATTTAGCTATGAAAAAAACTTTCACTTCTATCTTATGTGTCCTTCATTACTGGACGGAGTCAGACCTAAAGGCGGTAAAATGTTAAAAATTCTTAAAAATCTCCTTTGCTTTTATATTTATTGTCAACCTGTTCATCTTAAATGAAGAAGGCTGTGTGTGATCCCCTTTTTATGGGAAAATTCACAGAATGTGAAGCAGAAAGCCTGAGTAAACACAAAATTTAATAATCCCATTCTTGATACTCTAAATGATACTCTAAACAAATTAAAACTTAAAGTTATGTTGAGCCAGCTCCCATAAAAAAAGCCTAAACTATCAGATATTGGCTCAGTATCTTTCTATGTGTGTGTGTGTGCGTGTGTGTGTGTGTGCGCGTGTGTGTGTGTGTGTATGTGTGTGTCAGGCGCAGTATATCTTCTTGCACCAAAGTACCCTGGAACTTCTAAACAACAAAGGCAATAGTCAATCCATCTGGTTCGACAGCTATTCCGCTCTGGAGAAGATGGACTCCCTGGACGCCATGGAAGGTAAACAACAACACATAAACAACCACACACACACCCAAATAAACCTGGAATCCCCCTCAGCACTGTGCTCACTCCTCACATCTGTGCTGGTGGCTCAGGTGATGTCGAGCTGGAATGGGAAGAAACCACTATGTGAAGACTGCCTGAGTGGCACCTTTAGTGGAGGAAGTGACACTTTTGTGTTGGGATGTCGATGGGACGCTGACCGTGGACTGGAGCGCCTCCGCTGGGTTAGAGAAACAGGAAGTGAACAGCACAGTCTGAACTGAAGCGTCTCTCAGTCAACTAAGGCTTTGTTGCTCCAGCTCGACCCACCTCTCAGCACTGTCGTCCCCCTTAAAGAATATCTTGTCCGCTTGTTTTTCAAAGAGAGAGAGAGAGAAACATGATGGAGACAACTTGAGGAAGAAGTGATGCAGAGAGAAATGTGCAGCGGTGAGCGGACTGCGAGAGCTCTATCACTTTTGTAAGCCTTCAGGTACACAAATTGATTTCACTGTGTATTTATTTCAATTACATTGCATTATGCATTATAATGTTATTAAACTGTGCTGATAGCATCTATGGTTTTGTAAGATAATTTATTCTGCCAAAATTCTGCCTTCTCTAAGGTGTTGACATCAAGTTTGTTTATCCTGTTTCAAGAGTGACTGGCAAAAATAAAAGCATCTTGTGTTTTCTCTGGCCTTGGTACTTAATGCTAAAGCTCTTGAGACAATTGTATCGAACATCGACGATCTGACAGTGTAATATATGAAATTACAGTATTGTTTAGGAAGAGCCTCAGCACCCATGACATAAAACATATACATGGGTCCGAAAATTTTGGGACGCAGTGTGAAATGCAAATAGAAATGGAATGTGATGATTTGCAAAATATTGACACCCCATATTCAATTGAAAATAGCACAAAGACACATATCAAATATTCAAACTGAGTTTCTTCACTACTCATTAAGAATTTGACACCAGCAACACTTCATGTTTACCACAGTTGCCTCATCTCTTCTTTTGATGAGGAGATCATGTGCTTTAATTTTGAAAGTAGGATGTTTTCCAGTGCTTTCTTGACGTGGGATTTTAGCTGCTCAATAGCTCAGAGTTAATTCCTTATATTCCATAAGGCGCTAAAAATTTTCAGTGGGTGACAAGTCAGGACTGCACGCAGACCAGTTAAGCACCCAAAGTCTCGTACAACAGAGCCATGCTGTTGTTTGTGCAGAATGTAGTTTAACTTGCTGAAATAAGTGTCACCGTCTACATCTGCAGTGTATAATGTTCAGCATTATTGGTGCCTTTACAAAGATTTCTTCTTTTCCTGATATTATGCATTGCAATTTCTTTGCAATTTTACATTAAAAACACTTTTCTGAGATTGTTGCTCTACTTTCCAGTGCAGTCTTTCACAGAGTGGTGAACTCATATCCATCTTTCCTTCGGAAAGACTCACTTGAGGTGTCACTAACCTGTTAGTTAAGTTAACCTAATAAATTGTAAGATAGTCCACCAGGTGATTTTAGCAGTTCACACCTTTTAAGTCACATGTTTGGAACTATCACAACTAGGGATCAAAATTTCATGCATTTTCCTTCACCGATCGTTAAACACTTTCATAGTTTGTTCATTATTAGCCAACAAGAACAGACACTGCTTGCTCTTTAGTGCACAATGGTGCTATGATTGAAGGGACAGAAATGACATGCTGTGTAAAGCTGG
>KV751345.1:6812706-6824038 GCA_001698575.1 Mola mola
TGCATCTTTTTCTGCATTTTCTTTTAAAAAAATATATATTTATATACTGTATATAGGTATATTTGCCAATATTGACAATTTAAATACCGATACACCTGTGATAGGCTAATATCAGCCAATAATACCAGCAAAGCTGTGTATCGCTCGGGTGCTTTTACTTATTGCCATTTTCTGCTTCTTTAAAGTTCCACTCCATTGTATTTTTGAGGGAAATATTTTAATTTTACAGCAACAGCAACAACAAAAACACACTGGTTGTTATAATCAGAAAGAGGTTGAATATTGGATCTTGGCCAGGATGGTAATCATACAGTATAGTGCACACATGTAAACACATATAGAAAAATGTAATTTTTTTTGTACTTTGGTACTTACTGTGAGTACATTATTACCAGAAAATTACTTTTAATATCAGATGTGGATTCAATGTTACTTAAGATTTATAGGTGGCTTTACCTTTTAACAAAGTATTTTTTCAACATGAAATCTTTCATTTTTCTGGATTATGAGATTTGAATACTTTTTACAACATTGTTTTTATAGTCATTTGTTTAAAGGAAAAGTTTAAGATTCGGTACGGTGGCTGAGAAACACTCAGCGCACTAAAACCCAAGAAAACACGTGGAAATAGTATAAAAAACAAAAGCAAATTACTTTTATCAAGTTAAAAACACAAACACTCACAAAAAATAGAGAAATATGCTGCAGGTCATTAATTATGGACCATAATTCTTGCACATCGATGTTATCTATTGTTAACCTGGCCTTTGATTTTTTTATTATTAGCCTGCCAAGTCATACAATAAATACTAAACAATAATAAACATAAAACACACCTAGGCATCTTGATATAAAAATAAAGAAATCCTAAAATTCTAATGATATACAAAGCACATCCGAAAGGTTCACTTTTTAGTTTTCTCCTAAAAATATTAATACCTCATGTTATATATGCAACTTGTGGCATTTCTCTTTTTGACTGTGCATTTTGTCTTGTGTGTGGTTGCAGCACGTGTTGTCAAATGGATTGGGACGTTTTTTAAGTTGCTTTTGTTTAGTCTATTTGCAGGTGTTTTCTTAAGTGGCAGTGCTTTGGTCTCTCTCTCAGCCACTATTATTTTGGCAAAATTGAATATTGCTTTTGAACAAAACAGGAGAATTGATATGTATCTAGAGCTAAACAGCCTAAGTTACCTTAAAATCTGCGGGTTAAAAAAGGCACCCACCTGCACCTCGAAAGCTAAACTGATAAACTCATCCTATTTGTTTAATTAATGTAGAAACCTTTAACCTTGAAACATTTTTGGGTCTAAAGAAGAAGCTGATTCTTTCTGGAATAAGTGAGAGCAACAGCTGAGTTTCAGCCCTCTGTTCACCATTTGAATTTCAGTGTATCCATTTTCATTTTCAGTGTGTTTGGTTTTCTTGCACAAAGTTGTGCTATTTTGCCACATTGCCTCAGGTATGGTATGCATTGTTATGAGTAATGTATGCTGTGTTATGCATTTTATGCTGCACGAGCAAAACCAGCACCTGAGGGAGAGCCGTGTCCTGTGTGTGTGTCCACTTGCCCGCCATTGGTGTGAATGCCGTGTGGCTGGATGCCTTGTTGCCTCTCCAGTTCCCCTACAATAAAAGGAAGATGGCAGCAAACCTTACACTACACGGTGTGTTCATTTGCATTTCTTTTTGTGTGTGTGCATGTGCGTTATTCCTTACACTGGATGTGAATCTGCTCCATCTCATTGACCTCTGTGATAGCCTCCCGGAGCTCCTCGGCAAACTTCCTGAGCTCCTCTCCACTCGGGGAGCAGAAGCTCACCAGCTGCTTCTTCTCTGAGGTAAATGGGCTCAGCATGGTGATGCCATGAGCATAGTCTGAAGGGAAGCACAGACACAGTGTCAAAGAGACCTCTTGTGCTTGTTGGCTTTCTGGATGGGCTCTACCATGTTAAATGAATTGGAACCTTAAAAACATTATTAATTAAATGGTAACACTTTACAGTAAGGGCACATTAATTAGCATTAGTTAATGCCTCATTTACTAATGGTAAATTAATGTGTTATCTAATCATTTACTAACAGTCCTCATGTTAACAAAGTTGCTTATTTAATAGTTTCTAACCATACAATTAACATTAGTTAACACAGTAATACCATTAAATAACAAATAGATAATACAATGACTTAACCAAACACTGCTCGATGCGATCGTATACATTTTTAAACAGATGGCCGCCTAACCCCAAGACTAGTAAAGCATTTATTAACTTGAATTAACCATTTATTAAAGCTCTTTGTGATCCTTATTGCAAAGTTGGCAACAGGGGAACAATTTTTCTTTTATGAGAGACACCAGTTTTCATGATATGTGTTTTAACTACAAGGCGGTACAGTATATTTTATCAATAACTGATAAAAAAAATGAATGTTGCATTGGCTCACAGCACAAACGGTACATATTAGAATATGTAGGCTTTAGTTAGAAATCTAGAGGTACATCATTACTACAAAAGGTACGCTGTAAATTTGATTTACCTATGCAGTAAAAGCATACAAGCTTAAGCAATACAGAGATCTTCACATTTACAAGCTCTGTTGATTTCTGTATTTTCTTTAGTTAAAAGTAAAATCATGTGTTTAATCATGGATAAAATATTAAATACATAATATTTCTTTTGTACATAATTCTTAAATTCTGAAATACGTTTATTATATTTTTTTTGTTTGCAACTTACAAATTCATTCAACGTCTGGGTCTTGACCACAGCTTTGCAGTCAGCATTTTTCCAACACTAGTGCTGACCGAACTAAGAATAAACTGAACAAAAGAATCTTACATTCATTGCTGAAGAGGTGAAACTGCATGCCCAGAAGACCCATAGCTTTACAGAAGGTGTATGAGGCTGCGCTTTTCTTCTTTGGACACAACTTAAGGATCTACGGGAGGAGAGGCACAATTCACAGCATCACTGAAATGACATTCGTCCGATTATATCGGCCACTTTGGTGCACACTGAGGGGATGCTGTTGCTGAGTCAGTGACTAGAAGCGGCTTACCAGCAGCAGGTCATTGAAGAGGAAGACCTCTCTTTGGAGCTGAGACAGTTTCTGCTTATGAGGCTTGTTGGCGTCAGGCACCTCAAACAGGCGACAGCAGCACACCAGACGTCTGTGAGGTACGGCGAGGATCTGGGCGGGGGGGGTGGTTAAAGAGAAGGAGATGACAGGTAGTACAGAGGACAGACTGCAGCAAAACAATACATGACAGCAGAGAGAGGAGACAGTACAACAAGTGCAGGCAGGCGGCTCACTGAAATGACGACCAGCAAACAGATATGTCACGATGTCATATGACTCACGGTTTTCAGGCCCAGGATGGACTGCTCCACACGGCTCACGTAGGTGACGTGGTCTTCGTTGGAGCGGAGTTCTCTTTGTTGGATCCTTTCGTAAATGCCCGCAACCATCTCTCTGGGGATGTCTGCACCATCATCCACACCTGAGGAACAATTGTTCATTAAACAGTGGGCGCCAGGAAGATAGGAAGCAGTCTGTAGATCCTGCACAAAGTGCAAGCTTTTTTTAGAGCAGTCTCATCAAAGAGACATTTCATTTTATTTTAAAATATAGAGTGTGGAGTAGTGATAGCGATCTAGGGATAGATAATCAATGTAATATTGGTGGAATACTATATATGTATATGAGGATACTTTGCAGTCTACTCTAGTGTATAATCACCTAAAACAATGAATTATCATGTTTTTGGATCATCTGCCACTGCGTCTTCAACGCAGTTTCTTTTTTTCCTATGATGGTGAGGGAAAGCTCACACCCCTTAGGCTTCATTGGTGTAGAAAAGTCTTACATTTAAGATATTGTGTAAATTAAAGTTTACCCATCTATTGCTCCACCTAAAGAACAAACTTAATCCGAATATCTTAAATGATATTTGCTGCAAGGCGTGAACTTTCCATCACTGTCATATAGGAAAGAAATCTAGCAACACTGTTATGTTTCCACAGTAGCTAGGAAAAGACAAACCAAACAATGGTCCTTTAAATTTCTGTGCAGGGCCAAAGAACTTGATTTGTCTGATATTTCCAAATACAAGGCTACATTTCTTTCCATTTATTGACTCACGCTACCTTGAAGGTAAGCTTTTGCTAACAACGTGAGTTGGGTGATTTTGTCTTTTGTAAACATTGGAAAACTTTAGAAAACATTGCCCCTTCTAGAAAATTGACTGGTCGTGTCTGGGGCACACAGTCAGGAGGCAGAGAAAGGTAAAAAAAAAAAACCCAGACACAAACACATGGCTGTTTCTTTGTAGGTTTCTACTTCAGGTTACCAGACACTTGCCATTACATTTAAGCGGAGTTAGTAGAAAATCTTCTTCCTCTTCTTCCTCTTTCGGTTTTATTTAAGATTTTCTAGGAGCTTTCAGCTTCCACCATTTGATCCTCTGCTCCGCCTTTCGCTCTTTTCTTCTTCCTCACCATCAGTGTCATCCTACACACAACTATCCGATGCTGGCTGGCTACAATTTCTCCTGTCACCACCTTGCAGTTTCCAATCTCCTTCAGACTGCATCGTCTACACAAATTGTAGTCCACCTGTGTGCTCCTGCCTCCACTCTTATACGTCACCCTGCGTTCGTACCTCTTTTGGAATTAGGTATTCACCACAGCCATTTGTAATTTTTTAAAACAGATGTATTTTGTGAAAGTTTAGACCCTACTGGAGTTTTTTCTTAAGTGAGAGATACTGAGACGCTGTGTATGTATCTGGCGGTGTATTTTCATTCAGTTTCACTTGGCAGGAAAAAGGAGGAAGAGCCCACCAACCTGCCCTCCTGGGCTTGACCATCTAAACATCAGGCTACTGTTTCTATGACAGTACCAATGTTTACCTTAAATTCCTTAAATTCCTTTCCTTAAATTCCTTGGGATAATTACTATAAATATTCACTTAATGATCGTAGTCTGTTCAGTCAACAAACCAAGTTGCTCAATAATATATGTTTGTGTAGGTTCTCAGTCATCCAGGTTGAAGTAGTCTTAGGTGTTTTATTTGAGGCATCTGGACTTCTTTTTTGGTTTTGAAAGAAAATATGAAAAAGATTTATTTTTAAATGTAAAACTGCTCTTCTTTAAGTGGTTGGTACAGTGAGGTCCAGAAATATTTGGACATTGACACAGTTTTTATCATTTTGCCTCTATACTCCACAATGGATTTGAAATAAAACAATCAAGATGTGATCAAAGTGCAGGCTTGCAGCTTTAATTTAAGAGGATTCCAAAATACAGCATTTATGTTTAGGAATAACAGTCATTTTATGCAGAGTACCTCAATTTTCACGAGCTCAAAAGTGTCTGGACGACTGACTGACAAACAGTTTCACGACCAGATGTGGTCCATTTCCTTGTTATTTGAAGACAAATGAAGCAGATAAAAGATCTAGAGTTGATTTCAGGTGTTGAATTGGTATTTAGCAGCTTTTTGACTGGAGCTATCAATATGAAGTCTTAGGAGATATCAATGCAAGTAAAGGAAACTATCACTAGTCTTAAAAAAAACAAAATAAATCTAAGAGACAGCAAATCAACAATTTGGTACATTCTTAAAAAGAAAGAATACTGATGACCTCAACAACATGAAAAGGCCTGGAAGTCAACAGAAGACAACTAAAGTGGGTGCTTGTAGAATCTTTTCCTTGGTGTAGAAAAACCTTTTCAAACATTGAGACAAGTCAAGTTGAACAGGGAACATCCTAAGAGCCTTAGAGGGCATAGGCGAGAAGATGCTTCCGGGAAAACAGAGCTCATATCTTTAAGAGAAAAACGCTAAGAGAACCTCAATTAAACGAGCCATTTCTCTCTGTGGTGTAAGTGTAGGTAAGAGTCTACCACCTCTCTGAGTAATTTATTCCACTTGAGTAGGCTGTCAATCAAATTTCTTATTACGAGGTTGATAAGAGAGAGAGTTTGCTGGTTGTAAAACCTGCCCCTGACTTCTTGTCGTACTTATCATTCATCCTGGCATGAATGGATCCCATGATCTGCACTAAAGGCTTTGAACTTGACTTGTAATTACTATTTAAAGGGTATGTAAAAAAATTCTAAAAACACTTTAAATTTTGAAACATGCCTGCAACTCATCAGAGTAACTCTGTGTGACACGCTCACCTCTTAGGTTGCGTATAAAGTCATCCAGTCCCATTTTGCGCTGGGGTTTAATGTTAGGAGAGTACATATCAGTGTTGAGGAGGACCACGGCGAAGGCCAGGATGAAGATGGTGTCTGGGTTGTGGAATTGCTGCACCACATCAGGATTGCACATGCAGTATCTCTGGCTGTGGAGGAAAAAGAGGACAACAGAGGCACATATTTCTCCTTTTTTTTACTAATACTGGGTATGGCGTATGGTTTCCTGGCCATTATACCACTTTTATAGATTGGAAGAAGAACCTGCAGAACAGTACAACAGTATGTGCTCTGGCTGAAAACTTTCCTCTGGAGAGGCAAACATGATTAGAAAGAAATCAAATACAGCACAAACAAAAGAAGTGCAGCAGGTAAAAACAGTTTTTTTCCCCCATAGCATAATAAAACAATGCAACAAACATGATGATTGAAGAAACAGTAGGATTTTATCGCTGGAATCAAATCACACTGAGGTAGTTGCACCTCATTAAAATACTCTAATACAGCAATCAATCAATAAATCTCACCCTCATGAAGGCTTTAAAACTAAGAAACGAGATGTGAGATGTGTTCAATGAGCTTTGTGGTCATTTTGGAGGATGCAGTTTACGCGAGGTTTATTCTTACCGCATAATTGCCACTGCTGATCTATTCTAAATATTAGGATAACCACTTCACACCCATCCTCAGACTTGCACAGCCAAATCTTAATGATGTCCTCTGTAATCTGCAGTGTGCCTATCTGCACCCATACATTGCAAAATTTCTTCTCAGCTTAATAATATTTCAGCAAAACAACAAGCTGGGAGGAAATCTTGGTATTCGGGGTCCATTTTGGGCACAATTGCAAAATCAGGCGGTGCTTCATTACAGCAGATGAGCACGAATTGTAAAATTTCAAAGAGAATATATAGAAAGTAGCTTGCTCCTAAGTATCTTGTGATGCATTCAGAGTGATTAAATACTGAGTTGCCCTGCCAGGAGACATAAACATTCTGGCCAATGTTACAGTGAAAACTCCACATTGGAGCCAGTGATGCTGCAGTCGTGCTTGCTTTGCTCCTTAACTACCCACACGCGTCACAAACCCTCAACTTGACCTCTCCTTCCCCCACATCTCCCTGTCTTACTGTCACTTACACTTAAATAGCAGGCCGTTTCAGAGTGTATGCAGGATACAGACCCCATCTGACCCCACCTGCACAACCAGAGAGCCCTCTCCCAGACCCAACACAAGATCTAAGGCCAGGGAAGTCACAGGTTATCAATCAACAAGCTCGGCTCAGTGATCAGTCTTTGTTTGAGTGAGAATAGATGCTGCTATATTAATGACTTGATGTAACTGCAAGAGCTGCATGTATGCCCATGGTCATGTGCATGGATGTGTTTCTGCACCGAGTGAGCAAACGGTTCACTGAATAAATAAACAATGTGTGCAATGTGTGTTTGTGTGTGGCTTTGCTTCATTCACACATTTCCTAAGCGTGGATCTCCATCTTACACAACTAGTTTATTCAAACACAAGCTCCCCCATCTCTTATCTTCGTATCTGCATGTAAAAGTTGCATGCCAGCTGGCACAAATACCACTCGGTATAAAAGGCACTACTCACGACAACAGTACAACAAGCCTCAAACAGATGACATAACATCTGTTGCGTAACAGAAATGGCATTGGATGTCTGGCTGCCCCGATAAAGCCCGCTCTTTTCTGACCTATACTTGCAGCTCCAGCGACAGGCAGTGCGGTCTCAGACCAAAGATGAATTCATAATCTGCAACCGGGAGGCTCAGCATGTATGATTGAGTGCGATGTGATTAACTGATGACCTCGGTGGGTGTTGTGATTGGCCCTCATATCAGAAGCAGGGTGTGGTGTGTCTCTTTCCTCTCTCAAGTTATTGCTTGGATTAAGAACTCACATTCCTAAATGAAGGGACTTTTGATAGCCCCTATTTTCTCATAAGGTTATCAAAGTCAATCAAAAGAACAAAGCCAACAGTGAATCTATCTTCTGCAAGTATTAGTCCAGTGTCCACAGCCTGTTTCGATACCCTGCTCACTCTACTCACTAAAGCACCAAATACATAATAATCCACATATAAATATATCTGCCTTATTTCCTGTCAGAGAGGAACTCACTGAAATCTACACTGCCCAGCTGTTTTACAAAAATTGAACAAAATTCTCTATGTATTTTGATAAGCAACCCTTCCTGGAGCCTCTAGCAATGACAATGTCAATCTGAGGGTTGGTGCAGGACTTTGGAAATGATTTAAATGCTTCACAAACTTTTGGATGGATTTTCATGAAATTCAGCTCAGACATCATGTAGCCCTGAGGATGAATTTTATTAATTTGATCATCCTCTTTCTGTTCATCTAATGCAATACTCAAACTCTGAATACTTAGTAAATGCCAGATGCCTTAAAAAACTTCATGACATTCCCATCAGCTTCAGGTTGTTTGTGTCTTGTTTAACTTATAGATGTTAGTGTGATATCAAGTGGAACTGTTATGGAAATATTGTCAACATTATATCTACTAGAGGTGTAAATCACCAGTTGTATCAAGGTACGATATGTCTTTGAAAAACGATGTGATGTTTTCCGAATACGAGATACGAATATGATTCGGTTCAGGGTCTGCCATCGGTTTCATTATGTACCCAATTCACATAATCATTTAAATTTTGACTTCATAAAAGTCAGATATGAAAAGGTAGATCTGAAATGGACAACGTAGTTTAGTACATAAACCTATCCTACTCCATTATATCACGCAGCACTAAACTAAACTCAAAATACACCTGAAACATTTTTTTTTCCAATTATGGCCCCTCTCATATTTTGGCTTAATTTTTGTATGGTGTAAAAGATGTAACAATGTGTCGTCCATTTTTATTTAAGTCGGTGGATAGATCCAAAGGGCTACAGAAAGAAGAAACTTGGAGAAGAAGCGGGCTACCCTATCATTGGTTTTTCTATTTCACGCAGGATTTAGTGGCAAAAAAAATTTCAAGTCTGGAATCATTTCAATCTTAAAACCAGAAAAACAGACAAACGGAACGTATGGTGTAGATACGGAGAGGGTTTGGCAGACAATTAAAACACAGCACATTTTCTACGGTGATTTTGCTTCCCTTGCATGGAATTAAAGTCGTACTAACATGCAATGCAGAAGGACAGCTGGGTTAACGACTTGAAAGGGACAGTGGCTCAACTCAAGGTAAGCCAGAGGGAGAGAGCAGCGTATGAGCAGAGGGAGATTAAAGGTACTCTGTAATACAACCTATTACTGTGAAATAGGAAACAATGGTGGCCAGCTTGCACTGTGGTTTTTTTGTAACACGAGCAACGTTTTAGATATTAGCGGGACATTTCAAAGACAGTGCATGCCAGGGCACCTGTTGCACATGAAGTTTGCATTTGCCTTTAAAATGATGATAAAGCACAGTGAAGGTTTTGTCCAGGAGAGGCAAATTTGAGCAGCTCGGTGTTCAAACTAAAGCGGGTCTTTCAAGGCCTTCCTGTTATTTAAATCAGTCTTAATTCTTCAGCTGATATGCTCATGAATTTCAGCGACTGCAGGGCTCACAAAATGAGCAGACAAGCAACTCTGGCTAAAACCTCATGAGAACCAAACATACAATTTTTCACATATTTATGTGTAATTTGCTATGGAAATGGACACGTAACTGCCAAGCGCAAACATATAGAGCCTAAAAAAGCTGAAAGATTTTACGTGTCATCCAGGGGAAGGAGTTGCGAAATAGAGGGTTTATTTTATTGTCCCGAGTGAGCGCACACTGATTGACCGCAGCTTAGATTGGCACTATGATTGGCTGACAACCAAACGCTGCTGAGTTGAGACAGAGGTTACAGGCAATCAGTATAGGCTTCATTTGTTAATGATACAAGGCTATGGTTACATTACAACCTGCTGCAGAGAACAAGCAGCACCAGTTATATTCAGTCTGTTTGCATACATTTGCATCCCCAGGACTTCAAGATTTATTCATTATTTTTGCTGTTATTTTACATCGAAATACATGGGATTGGATTCTTGTTTTACACAAGTGGCTGCAGGCATAAGGTCTATTCTCAAACTACCCTCACAAACCCTGCTCAGTCATGTGAGAGTCTCTTGTTGTGTTGAATTGTATTAAAAAGTGAAGCCAGAACCTGTTAGTCAGTTAGGCCTGGTTCAGAGCGAGTTGACAGGCTCACCTAAAGGCTTCGATGAGTCTCTCCACTTTCTGCGCCTCTCCCTGCACACGAACATGAGCCTGGAACTTTCTCAGGGCTTCGTCGAGCTCCATGCCTGAAAAATCCATCTCATCCACAACGCAACTGTGAAGGAAAAGACAAAGAGAGGGGAAGGAGAGTGACACTTGGATTAGTCGTTGCGTACCACTGTGTTGAGAAGGTGTGTGAGAGAGCCCGTGCTGTGTGCGGCAAACTATGAGTACCCAAGTGCTGATGGCAAATCTTCCTGTTATAGTCATGCTTCCATTACGGAACCACTGACCTGGAAGACGCACATAGAGGCAAAATGCACATGTACACACACACGGTGTGTAACCATCAATGAGATAAGGAGGGTCTGACAGCAGTGGAAGATGAGTGGGATGAAAGGAAGCACAAAAAAGAGACGAGAGGACAAAATAATATCATCAGAGTAAGGGGGCAGGAGAAAGGCACGTGCACGGTGGAAGAAACGCTGTGGCAATGGAGGAAGTACTTACACAAGATTGTGTGTATACGTTTATGTGCAGGTTATATGTACTTGCATGCATGTCTATGTGTCTGCAAAAAAGAAAGTGGCAGCGTGTGTGAGTGTGTGCATTCAGTGTATTGACCTATTTCTAGCGTCTCTGCATCAGCCTCAGCAAAAAGCCTTTCTATCCCGCGTCTATGTCTACACTGTTTGCATACAAAAAAGGTGCTCGTGAAAGCAATAAGTAAGTGCATGTTTGCATGTGTTGCGTGTAAGCATGCAAGTACAAGTCAAGCGACTTTGTGTGTGTGTATGTGTGTTTCCCCCCCACACTACCCCATTAATTGCTCATTGATAAAATGCTAGAAAAGAAATGTTAACATTAGTAATTCATTTGTTAATTTTTTA
>KV751345.1:6849598-6882320 GCA_001698575.1 Mola mola
AAAGTGAGAGTGACATTTAAAGAAACTTGCAACTTGTTTTTTTCCTTAGAAGCTACAACCAGGATTTTTAAGAGCACAATAAATTACTGCAGACTACCTTAAACAGGTTGATATTGTCGATCTGAGCCTTGAAGAGTAAGTTGTTGATAGTGAGCATTTCAGTTCCTAAGAAATAGAGAAATCTGACTTTTATTCACACCCTCAAGAGTTTTTATAAGTTATTTTGTGTATTATTGTTGCCGATAATCAATATCAATTAACTGACAGCTCTCTGTGTGACTATTATTAAAAAAATTCTAAAAATCATCTTGGGCTTTGGGAATCACCAATCGTGGTTTTTCACCGCTGTGACTTTATAAAAGAAACAACTTTTTTATTAAATGATAAATAATTAACGGTTTTCAGCCATTAATTGTATTGCTTACAGACCTGTTTGTGTCGTCTGGCTCTGTGGATTCAGTCCCACCTTTCCTGCAAGGACAAAATTTATATAATGAGTAGAAATGTGACAGTTGCTGTCCAGTAATAACCCCTCCTACTTAGCACTGCAGACTGGCAATAATCAAATCATGAAACATTAATTTTAGTCTGAACACACTGACCTCCCATCACGCGGACAAGTCCCTCAATCACAAAGAGAATCTGTTTGATGTACATCAGGTTCTTTGCCTTCAGTCTGCTCCTGATGTTGCAGACACATGAACATTGGGAGTCAGGAAGGTTGATGCAGTGTGCAGGCTGTGAGACCGTGTGTGTGTACTCACTTAAAGCGGTCAGCATACTGGGTGAGCTGTGAGTGGGCTCGGCAAAGCTGTAGAAAAATCCACATTTTAGTTTCAGAGGTAACGCACATCGTTAGAAGCTACATTTTCCATGTGAACTGTGAATGAACGTGTTTACCTGTGCTCCAGTGAGCTCTGCACTGTGTATGCAGGAGAGTGTGTCACTGAGATTGTGAGCTTCATCTATGATCACCACCTGTAAAAATGTATTTCTGGTCAGTAATATGACAAATCTGCACAAACTGTTTAGAGTTACAGGTGAATGTCTGTCCGGACCTGTAGCTCAAAAACTACAGTAAGCAACTTCAAAGTTTAAGACCGTAGATCTTTTATAAATACTCAAAGCACAAGGTAGAGGGTTCAAGGATAAGTATCCCTCTGGTTGTGAACTAAACATCACATCAAATGGTTTACTTTAATACATACAAACATAAAAATAGAAGCGATTAAACTGGTGTCATGATTTTCTTAATAAATTGGCACATCTTTGGAACGATGTCAGTATTTACGTGCACAGTATTTCAATTTAGTCATGTAAAATGAAAAGGAATTGTATCAAAGCAGCGAGGGTCTGCAGTCTCTGTCTGTCTTGTTTTATTTTGCATCTGTTTTCTAAATTCGGAGTGCGCTGTGCTCTCAGGGCCAGCATGTGACACTGAGGCAGACTTATCAGGTACCCAGAAAGTGTATTAACACCTCACAGCTGTGTGGCGCTGTGTGGCAGAGGTTAAAGTGCATGAGAGAAATGGTGTCTTTTTTTTAGGTTTTCATAACACTGACAAATGCGGAGCAGAAAAAAAAAATAAATCTATGATAGAAAATTAAATATTCAAAGTAACAGCTAGTCTTACCTGTCCCTCCAGCTGGACCCCGGCTGCCCTCCTTGTGGCTTCATGAAGCAGTATCTGATAGGGCAACACCACCAGCTGCGGGAACAAACATGGTCACACAAATAGAAGCAGAAGTGCCAGCAAGCAATGACTCCAAAGTAATGACACAAAGAAGTGGCGAGCGGAGGAGACTGTATCACCTGTGCGGGGGGAATAGCGAGGCGCGTGGAGTAGTATGGGCATGAATGTATTTCTCTGCCCAGCTTCAGCAGCTGCTCAATGTCCTGCACTGTCCCCAGGACTTCATCTCTCATCTGCTGCAGCGCCGAAGCTTTATTGTAGGGACACACACTCTTTGCTGGGCCACGCTTACGTTTTGCACCCTCCTCTTGAGGCTGCCTCTCTACAGAATGGAAAAATGACAATGTTACAAGCTTGAAATCAGCTGTAAAGGTTTGTCTGTAGGTGTGTGTGTGTGTGTGTGTGTGTGTGTGTGTGTGAGGGGCTCCCACCATGCTTGCTTTTCTGCATCTCCATGCAGCGGTCATTAATGCGCTGGATGCTGCCCAGGCGTCGCACCTCCTCGTTGACACACAGATTCTGAAAAGAGCAGATTTTGATGCTCCTGGACAAATACTGACAGATGCTATGGCTAACAATCACCACATATGCACTAATAAATGAAAAATGATTGGATGTACTGTACTGTTTAGAAGATTACATATAAAAGAAATGTCCCTACTAATGTGCCTGTGCGTGTGTAAGTACCTGCCGAGAGCCCAGCGTGACCACACTGACGTCCTTACCAAAAGGACTCTTTTGAACCTCGTGGACGAACTGGGCCAGCTGGGAGTGCGTGCGGCTGCAGTAGTAAATCTGACAACATGACACATATACGGTCTCACTCCAGCGTAACGTGTGACACTCTCAAAGTGACCATGTGAAAAATGCCTCTCACACACCTTAGTGACATGTTTTTCAACCAGTTCGTCATCTTCATCGTCTTCAGCCGCACAAAACCTGAGCGCGAGATCAAACGCATCCTACTGTCATCATTGGCTGACATTTTATATGACCAGCAACCATTTGATGTCCTCACCTGCCCCTGTCCTTTGACTCGTCGTCGCTCTCATATTCTGCCAGAATGAGCTCCTCGTCCTCTGGATTTCCCTCAGGGTCTATCTGCTCCGCTTTGCTGAGCTGCAGCAATCTGAATGCCTCATCTTCTTCCTGGCTCTACCGACACACACACAGAAAAATTCATGGATTGGAGGAGTGCAATTTTGGAGTGAATTTCTGAGCAGTTTTTCCATGTGAGGTCACTCACCTTTCTCTTCATTGCATACTTGAGCTGAATGTTGGTTCTTATCCTTTCCAGTCGCTCTTCTCGCTTCTGTCTTTTCAGTTCTTCCTCCTGACGCACAAAAACAACTATTATCAATGTTTCCAGTGATCGGCCTTAAAGTGACATCTGGAAAAACGAAAACATTTGTACCTTCAACCTTGACACCAAATCTCGCTCTGCCTTTTTTTGAACAAAGTCTGTGATCCAGTCAGGCTCTGCCGAGGCGCTGTCGGTGGTGGACTGAGCTGTCGAGCTAGAAAGGGCTGCTTCTCCTTCCTGCAGCAGAGCAGCTGCCTCCTGTCGCCTCCTCTCCTCATAGTCTGTGAGCCAGCTCAGTGCCCCGCAGATCAGACTCAGAGACTTGCCCTGGGTTACAGAACGTGCATATTGAAAACACTGATCATTCCACACAGTTTAATATCTTCTGCTGCAACACCTTTTTTTCTTTATGTGCATGCACACATACACACCGTTCCGGTTGGACTTTCAAAGATGCCAACTTTGCCCTGGTCAAGTGCTGTGTACAGGGCCCGCATAAACCGCTCCTGGATGTCATAGGGCTGGTATGGAAACGGAAACTGAGACCTACCAGTGTCCATACTCATGAACCTGCCTAGAAGATGAAACCACATTTCAGTTCTGTTCATGCTGAAAACCAAGTCTTGCACCCTCGTCTCAATCAACCGGAGTCATGACTCCACTTCCTTCATTTTACAATGTCCATTTATCGTGAGAACGTCGATAACCATTTTCCAAAAAGTGCTCACAATGTGTCAAGTAGGTAAAGTTTAATTTTGTTTTGCGTTGCTGTGACCTGCTCAGCTTCTTTAAAACACATACGTCAACGCCAAGTTGCAGGTCCGGAGCTGTGACGTAAGCTTAGCTAGCTTACGCATAATCAATCGAAGTCATCGTATAAGCTGATGTATTTTGTTTATTATTGGTATCGTTTCTGGACCTACCGGTAAATACCGCCAACGAGAAGCTTTTCCCTCTGTTGTTATTCTCGGCTCCCGGTTTTACAACAGCGCGCCAACAGAAAGCAGGGGACGTAAAATCTAACCAATAGGATGCGAGATAAGATGATAAGCGCTTGTTTTATTTAACTTAAATCTGCGAGGGCGGGGTCGCACGCTTATATGTGCCGTTTTTTTAGCTTAATAAGATCATAACATGGCAACTTTGTGGTTATTATAGAGTAACAGAGTGATTCAAAATTAAAAAATTCTGATTCAAAAAGAAAGTGACTTCAGAGTATAAATTGGGGGGGGGGGTTGTGTTGTGCACCGCCTTTCTGGAAGATGCCTGTAAGATATACATAAGGCCAAACGCCGTGGTACCGCCCAGAGGGTCTGGAAATTTCTCTGCGAGTCTTCAGGCGGTTGTCAGACGCTTCGCTGCCATAAAACGTGGAGTCGAAGCTAGCTAGTCGGCGTCTATTCCCTACTGTCACTGATCTGCAACCCGAACGCTGTCTCATCGCAGTTAGCCTAAAGCTAAAGCCTGTTTTATTCACTGTTGCTTTGGCAAATAAGTGAGGGTGGCGGAGAGCTTTAACCGACGTTAGTTGGCTACCCGGCGTTGACCTTAGTCAGGTCGTCGCTCGCTGCACTTGTGGTTGAGAAGTCGCATTAGTTAGCTTTAGCCACCATTGCCATTATCCGGTGTTAGTCTGAGTTGCTGCGCAGATCAGGGCAGAAAGGGGGGAACTACTCAATGACAATGACTGCAGAGGAGCAAACGAGTGAAGGACAGCACGCCATCCAGATGGAGGGAGAGGACGTCACACCAAAGAAAGACGGAGGTGTTTTGAAGGTATATCATAGCGGTTTGGTGTATATTTAGGACAGTTAGCTGATGGGTTAGCTAGCATGCTTATTGACGTTTTCTCATTTGGCTAAGCTAACGTTAGCTATGGCTATAGTGTCGCGTGGACTAATGAAAACGGCTAACCAGTGTTGACATTGTAGCAATGCTGTTCATCGTCTTTCTCGTCGTTGCCTTCACGACTAACTTTTAGCAGAATGCTAACAACACGCATAAGTAGCCGTTTAACGCTACGTTTCTAGAAAGTTCTGGAGTCGTGTAGAACAAGCAGATGAGTAAAGCTGTGAATGCTAATGGAGGCATTTCATGTTAAAACACACACACATATATATATATATGCAGATAGATACAAGTCAGGATTTGAATGAGATGCTAGTTTTTTTTTCTCGTATGCAACTGGTTTGCTGGGTTTACATGTCTTGCGCGGATGACTCTTCTGGCAAATACAGTATATCAGATCTTACATTCTCGTCTTGCTGACTTTTTTTTTTTTTCTCCCCCCCAGCTGGTAAAAAGGGAAGGCACAGGCACAACGCTGCCCATGACCGGCGACAAAGTGTTGGTACATTACGTCGGCACTCTTGTGGATGGCACTCATTTTGACTCGAGCAGAGACCGAGGAGAGAAGTTTTCCTTCGAGTTGGGCAAAGGTTGCCTTCATATCTAGCACAGATGTGAGCATGCACTTGCCACTCTTTCACTTTGAATGTAGGTAACCAGTCTTCTCTGTATTCAGGTCAAGTGATAAAGGCATGGGATATAGGCGTTGCTACAATGAGAGTTGGAGAGTTGTGCCAACTCATCTGCAAGCCAGAGTATGCATATGGGTCTGCAGGCAGCCCGCCCAAGATACCTCCCAATGCCACTCTTATTTTTGAGGTGAGCGTCGGTGATATCTTGGATTGGTGGTAGAATCTGCAGGATATCTTGATCCTTTTGTTGATGTGAATGATTTTAATGTCTACACATTTGAAGGTTGAACTGTTTGAATTTCGAGGCGAGGACATAACTGAGGATGAGGATGGAGGAATTATCCGTCGTATTATCACCAAAGGGCAGGGATATTCCAAGCCTAATGAAGGAGCAGCTGTTGAAGGTAACACATCCAGACATTAATATTTCTTGGCTCACAATGGAAAAAATTGTACCTACCTAAGGGAACATATTTAGTCCTCTTAAAAGTAGGTGTCTTCACGTTGTTCATTGGGCTCAATCGACTGTGGATGTTTGATCCAGTGATTCTGCTGACAAGAATTTATTGCAATAGGCCATCTTGACAAAATCTGAAAAAAGAAACGGCTGCGCGGGCAAATAACCAACCGGAATCCTTCAAGTTAATGTACATTACTGTGTCTCTATGTTGAGTCAGTGCAGCCACTTTGTGATGTAAATACTCTCCAGAAATGCTGGCTCTCTTACTCCCTTTCCCTCTGTCTCTCTCTACATTCTTGACGTAATGTGGCTCCGTACCAGTTAGCGGTCAACATTACTATGCATGAACGCCTAGCAGTAGGCACGTTAACACCTCATACAGGGTCTGCTATTCACCGCCTCAGACAGGTTGGTAAATGAGAGAAGATAAATCCCAAAACTTAAACTCTGAGGTCTCCTCCTTTCGGTTAACAGCTACATATAGGAGCTGAATTCAGAGTCTCTGTGAATGTTAGGTCCTGTAACAGGCCCAGCTGTTCCCTCAGCTGAACAGAGCCTGTGCCCCTGTGCTCAGTCCAGTCCTTACCACACAGCACTTGGCATAATATGAGCTGTGTTGAAACCTATGTTAAATAGCTCCAACCTCATTTAATGTTGGCGCAAACTATAAGCTGTAATATTTGATGCATAGAATTAGTTTTATACAAATAAACCACTGCATTCCAATGAGTAACTCAGCCTTTACTAGGATCACCTTCCAGTGGATCTGTTATGAACTTCAGTCTATTTAAACTTTCATGCTTTGATTACTTGTCATGAATCCTTGTCTTTAAGGCCTATTTGTACTTTCATTTTGATAAGTGATGCAAAAGTAGTGTAATTAATAATACTTAAGCTGTAATAGTAAGAGAGTAAATAACTTATTATGGAGCTAAAGTATTTTAATATTATATTTTAAAACTAAATTGTCCTACATGAAGACACCAGCACAACTCTTTGTTAGTTTGTTTAATGGGATGGGGAAAGGAGGCATCGGGTTTGGAAGCCTTCAAGCTTTTAAAATGTTTTTCATCTTCCTCATGATAGCCTGGGCCTATGGGGGGCTTCTTAGTGTCAATCGAAGCTGCTTGGTATTACATTTTTCAATTGTTCAGAACCACCTTCAGGCTTTAGTTTGGATAGGATAGTCATACAGAGATGTTGCTAGGTACACATCCTGCGTCTCTGACGCATCACAATCTGAAAAGACGCATTAAAGTCACTGTCCATGCATCCCGGGGATGCACCGTAGTTTTCCTAGGTGAAACGATACAACGATCAAAAGCTTGTGCTATAACTAACCGGCACGAGAACCTCGCTTTCAGGGGACCACGCAAGCGCTGTGCCAACACAGCGAAACCCTGTGTGCACAGTCTCACGACATGCTAGTTTAGCCAACAGCTTAACAATTAGCCAGTCACGATGTTTCATTTCAAGATTTAAGTATACAATCTTCATATAGCTAAATAAATGAATGTGTTCACTGCTCAATGCTGTGTTCACGCGCGTCGATAATGTTTTAACGTCCGGGGGCTTACTGTAATGAAATAAAGAGAATGTAACTCCGGTGGCTGTAATAAAAATACTTTGAATTGCGGCCACCATATTGTTATGCTTAGACGCTGTCTGCACATTCACTCAAAGGCAAAGGAACAAAAGATAACAGGAAGAAAATAATTCAACACATGGCGGTCAGCAGAGTATTCAGGCAGTATTCAGGCATTAGTGACAAAATATCACCTAAAAGGTTTCCCCAACTTCACCATCGTTGCTCAACAGACCACCACCTGTGAACAAGGGTTCTCTGCTCACAGGAACGGCCTGTCTCAAGGTTAACCCAAGGGTCCCAAAAGGCCACAGTTTCCTTTTGCAGAGTCATTGGCCAAATGGAAAGAGGTCAAGCAGAGAAAATTGTGCAATATGAAGTACAAGTGGTCATTATATATGCTATGGACTTGATTACTATACATTACAAGAATAACTGCATTGTTTAATTTTTCTTAAAACTGTGTTAAAGTTTAATTTTTGTGCTAAAAGTTTTACAGTAATTGACTGAGTTCAGTTGAATTAGTTAATGCTACAACTACAAGATGTTGGTGTTTTTTTGGTGACAGTTTTTTTGTTGACGAGAATGTTTTGTGTTTTAAAAGCAGCACATTTATAGATGATTTATAGTTATTACTACTACAAACACCATTTTTTTATATGAATTTTGGTCATTTATTTTGGTGCTATTTATGTTGCAATTTTTTTGGGTGCTATTTATGTTGCTTCAAAAATACATTTTTTTTTTTTATTATTATTTTTGTATGCTGTGATAGTTTTGAAAACCGACGGTTTTGCAGCACAAGTTAACCATATGTTTCATGCCTTTTCAGTAACTCTGGAGGGCTCCTGTGAGGGCCGTGTGTTTGATGAGAGAGAACTGAAGTTTGAGATTGGAGATGGAGAGAATCTTGGCTTGCCAGCTGGAGTAGAGCGCGCAATCATGGCTATGGAGCAGGGAGAGGAGGCCCTCTTCACCATGAAGCCTAAGTATGATCATTCACGTTAAGACAGGTTTTGTGTCGTAATAGTGTTTCTTCATGCTTTTTTTTTTTTTATCAGATTATGAATGTGTCAGTCTAAATCTATATCTAAACAATTATAATAATTTTGTCTATTTAATTAGCCTGTATTCATAAATATATTTTGAAGCCCTAAATGAAAAGTGTGAGTTTAATTTAACTAAAAAAAGGAGATGCACCTAAGTTATTAGATGGATAAATGATTGGACTAATAGCAAAATTATTAGCCCAAATTTTGAACTGGTAACATGAAGGCAGATTGCTTAAACAGACAAAAGCTCAGCAGATCCAGTATTCATCTTTACATGATTTGCGATCCACCAATAAACACAAAGTCGCTTACTCTGGCCATGTAGACTAAAAAGCGAGACATATTTTTTTCAGTTTCAGAGGAAGGGAAAAAAAATATATAATGTTGCACAATATTCTTTCGGGGGCTCAAAGTCTATGATTGTGTACACAAATCTTGTAAGATTTAGAATATTAAATTATTTGTCTGTACTTGCTATATCTTGGCTGTTCTTACCCTGAAGTGTGCTTACACTGCAGCTTATGGACTTAATAAAATATTGTAGGGTGAAATTATTTTCTTATTAGTGTCAGCATTGAGAAGAAGTTAATTATTGGTTATCATTTATATAAAAAATAAACTGAACATCCTTAGCTTTTTGGTAAATGCGATGGGAAGAATAATGAATAAGTTGGCAAAAAGTTCTATACTGTCACTTGACATATTGAAAGAATTTGAGATGCAAAATTATGAATTCTGTATCGCACAAATTAGGTTAGACTGCAACAAGTAATGAAACATTTTTACACTGCATTTGCGATGCCAAATGATAATTGTATTCTCTTTGCAGGTATGCCTTTGGAAATGCAGGAAATTCAAATTATAACATTCCTGGCGGGGCAACACTGAAATACAAAATCAAGCTGGTGGCCTTTGAGAAGGTAAATATATTGTGACAGGCTGGGCAATCACGTTACCTATGGGCTCCTGGTGTACGTTCCCGTCTGACAGGGGATTTTATGTCTTTATTATTTCTGTTAGGCCAAGGAATCATGGGAGATGAACACAGCAGAGAAGCTGGAACAGAGCAGCATTGTCAAAGAGAAAGGAACACAGTATTTTAAAGTATGCTGGTGGTATTTATATTGTGTACAGAATCTTAAAGAAAAATTGATACTTTTTCATCTTGACTAATAATTGTCATATACTTCAGGAAGGAAAATACAAGCAGGCATCAGTGCAGTACAAACGGATCGTGTCATGGCTGGAACATGAATCGGGATTGTCAGAGGAGGACGAGAAGAAAGCGAAAGCATTGCAACTGGCTGCACATCTTAACTTGGCCATGTGCTTCCTGAAGCTGCAGGAGCCAAACCAAGCTCTCGAAAACTGTGAAAAGGTATAAGATAGTTTAAGATGAGCCTGCATTTTACAATGTTTTCCAAGGGAATAATGGGGTAAGGGGGGTCATATGGGTGGAGTGATTTACTACAGTTCTGATTATTAATGCTTGTAACCCCCTGGGTTAAGTCAGTATTTGGCTGAAACTAAAATCTGGTACACATAATTTACTTTTTATTGAATTTACAGTGAATTTATTGAATTTCAATAGTAGAAGTTCTGCACTGCAGGTTTCAATGTACAGGTCTCAGTTCCTAACCAGTTTAAGTTTAATCATTAACAAATTCTGACTTAATCCCTGCCCTTTTTGTGGGAAAATATAGAAAATTTAAACAGTTGAATAGATAAAAACAGTGTATTTGCGCTAACATTTCATGTAACTTATGATCGTAGGCTCTGGAGCTGGATGCGTCAAATGAGAAGGCTTTGTTCCGACGGGGAGAGGCACTGTGCAGTATGAAAGAGTTTGACAGGGCGAGAACTGACTTCCAACAAGTTGTTCAGCTGTATCCTGCTAACAAAGCTGCTAAGAGCCAGGTATGTGTCTTGAAGAATAAATCTGACAATCTGGGTCATGATTTTCTAGTTTTTAAAAAAAAAAGTGAATGGATAGAAGTTAATGTGTCCCTTTTTTTTTTTTTTTTTTTATAAAGTCAAGGCACATTTAACTATGAGGTCTAAATATATTTGTCATATCTTTGAAAATGAAACAACACACACTGCACTTAGATACATTTTTATGTGTTTTCTGGTTGTCCATCAGTCCCTTTGATCCGGTTTTTTTTTTTTTTTTTTTTACATTTTTTTTGGGGGGTAATTTAAAAAAAATAATAATAATTGCACAACTATCAACAGATTGGATTTTTGTGGTCTGAGGTCATTGTCACACAAATATATTTGGTCATTAGTCAAGAATTCATATGAAAATACTGAAACAATTCCATCGGATTTCATATCCAAAGGTCACCTTTAAAAACCGCTTTTCTGTATTCAACACCAACATTTAAGAACGGAAAGTGAGATAAGTTTGAAGATGTGTGTGAGGCATCATCTTTAAGAATTTAGCAGTGTCCACGTTTGAAGTAGTGTAGTCAACCACAACCTCAGTGGCTCTGTCTATTGAGCTCCAGGGGAGTGTTCTCTTTCAGTTACTTCATAAAATAAGTCTGGACACACATCAATGGAAACGGCAACTTGATTTGTGTGTGCAGGTGTAAGGCTGCAAGATGGTATGAACTGTTTTGAGCTACTGTTTCTTTTTGTTATCCTACTGATGAGTTATTGAGCACACTGTTCCAATCATAAAAGCTGGAGTTCCAACAAAAGTTGTCTTGTTTGTTAGAGGAACCACTTTCCTAGTTTTCTACCTACAGTCATTATCCGTCTTTGTTTTTGCTGTTGGAGTTCCAACAAAGTAGCACCTTGCAAGCAATCGCACAAAGAGAAAACAAAATATGTGTGTGTGACTGGCCAAGTGTGAGAGAGAGAGGGAGGAAAGTGACCATGAATACTAATGGAGCAGAGCAAAACGTTAGTTATCGTGTTGTTGATCTGGTAGCAGTGAAGCCTGCAGCAGACTATAGGCAGTATTTGTATGTAAATATAAGCTGTAGCTCCATGACACAAAAAATGTCTCTTGAAAATTGGGATCATCTGACACATTCTTTGTTACAATTCTGCCAGGTTGTTTTTTGTCAGAAGCGAATCAAGGAGCAACATGAGAAGGACAAACTTATCTACGCCAACATGTTCCAGAAATTTGCAGAGAGGGATTCAAAGGTTTGTTTTCTACAATGTCCACCAGGGGGAGGGATACGATTTTCAACGCATCTGACTGCACACTTAAAAAAATTCAATGCTTTCTTTCTCTCTCTCTCTCTCGCTCTCTCTCTCTCTCTCTCTCTCTCTCTCCCCCCCCATGTGAGCAGAAAGTGGAGGGGGTGAAGAATGAGAACAAGCAGAATGGTGACGAGATGGAGATGGAGAACGGAGAAAAGGAAATTGCAAGCGAAGCAAAGGCATAAATTAATATGTGGTTATATTACGGTTCATCTGTTCCTCAGACTTTTGTAACTTCAGCTGTTTGTGTCTAAGGTGTGTGTGTGTGTGTGAATGATTTTGAGCATGTCAGTGAGAGCACCTATGTCGGGAGCATCCTCCTCGTGTCCAGGCTTTTCTGCTGTGGCTCCTGGCAGAGCAGGTGGGGCTTCCCCAGCTGATGGCACTGCAGGACAAATTTTGTACCACAACCCCGCCCCTCTCAACCCACAGCTTCGAACTGGATATGTGTTTCCACAGCATTTGAGTAGGAAAAAAGTGCAGAATTCAAACCATCACCCGTGAAGGGCTAGACCGTTGACCTTGCACTACTCCTGTCCTATGGCCCTTCCTCCCCTCACATTTTATGACATCCATCCAACCCTCTTGTCATGGGCCTACTGATCAATTCCTGGAGTTGGGATGGTTGTGTGTATAAATGTGTGCGTTTGTCCTCAAGTGTGTGTGTAGCAGCACTGTTGACGGGTGGATTAGCTGTCAAACTGAGTGTTTATCTCAGTCTAGAGTTTGAGCTCCCCTATAGCCTGCAGTGTACAGGACTGTTCACAGTTTATTTGGAAATAATGAATTTGTACTTATTTTCTGTGTTGTGCTTGTGATTTCTGTATTGTTCTCAAAACGATGTATACAACCATTTACTTAACTGGAACTGGATTTTCAGCCTGCAAGAAAGGACAAGTTCTTGTAATAAACAGTCTGTTCTTAGTCTTAATTTACTGTTTTAAAGAAACATGTCTATGAGTCATCCAATGCAGGCTGTAAAAGATGTGGGCTCCTCATTGTGCACCTGTGGAGTGGGACAGAAACTGAGCCAGGGGCTAATTACAAGTAGAGCTGTGGAGGAATGCGTTGAGTGTCTTTATCTGTTTGAAGGGTATCTGCCTGTTCTGTCCTGACAGAGGTATAATAAACAATCTTCATCTTGTCTGTGTGTGTGATACGTCTGCCTCCTTCATTTCATCGCTACATTTGCACTCACTATTAGGGTAATTGCATTAATTATTTTCCCCATCTTATGTGCCTATAAATCACATGAAGAACTGTAGGAACTTCTCAATGAGGAATGTGCTACAGTATTTCATGGGAACCATTAATGCAGTTGAATGTTCACTCCATTAGCTGGAACTTCATGCAGTGCTTGTTTTGTTGGGAGCTAAAGTAATAGAATTAATACAATTTATTTTTTTCCACAGTATTTCAAGTATTTGAGTCATCATGCAGAGTTTAAAATATTGATTTCCATTTTTGATGAATTGTGAATTTAGTGGCATTGGGTTCTGCATCTTAACCTTTTTTTGTTGGTTTTTTTTTTCAGGATTTTCCAGCATCTAATGGTATTGCTGATAAGAGCAGTTATTGCGGAGGCATCTCTGCACAGGAAGTTTATAGCATTTACAGTGCACATAAAATGCATTTCCCCTTTTATAGCTTTTAAAAATTGAATCATGGTCACTATAATTTGGACATTTTTAACAGAAATTTGCAACAAAAAAAACAACCTTTAATGTTAAAGTGAAAACAGATTTCTATAAATTAGCGTAAATTAAAAATATGTAAAGTAAGTGACTGCATAAGTATTCACCCTCTGTGAGTTAGTGTTTAGTAGATGCACCTTTTGCTGCAATCACTGCACTCAGTCTGTTGACTGTTGCACAGGGATCAGGCACAAATTCTCTATTGGATTTGTGGTCTGGGCTTTGACTCGACAACAATTTACATGTGCCACACTTCTTAAGTCCCTAATGATGGATTTCCCATCAATCCAAGGGGTATTCACTGACTTGGATTTTTTTTCTAAATAAGTTTTTTTTCCCCCAGAGTTGTGTTGGAGTATTGTTTTGTCTTCATGGTTTAGTTGTAGGCAGGAATCCGGATTCACCAGTTACTGAACCTTCCAGACACAAACATCTTTACATTGCAATCACCACTGCACACAAATGATCTCCATTTCACTAATTGTGAGACTACTAGCACCAATTGGCTGGTGGTCAGCCCTTAACAGAGGGTGAATACTTATGCAATCACTTCTTTTACAATTTTGTTTTGTTACTTCATATCAAAAAAGCTAAATTCTATTGACCGCAATTCTATTTATATAGGAAATAAAAGGGTAAAACATCCACACACACACACTTTTTATAGGCACTGTAAATTTGTGCAATGTTTTCTGCAGAATGTTTAATCATTGAAGTTGAGTGCGGAATCAAGAGTGTACCTGCAGTCGGCAGGTCAGGGTCTTTTTACGGCGAGGACGAACAGGATCTGATCTGATCCTGCAGCTCTCTCTCACAGGGACACTGGTGTCAGTTTACGGAGGTGTTCTGTCTGCGGTGTGTTTACTGCCCAGCACTGCCTGTTCTCTCCAGGTGGAAACCAGGGGGAACGTCTTAATTATTTCTTTCTTATTTAGCTATTCCGGTACAAAACTCCAGCCGTGGTATTATTTTTAATTTGTTTTTTACTTAAATTAGATGGGAGTTATGGGAACAGTAATCACCTGGTCATTTTTTTTTGTCCAGGACAGCAAGATCCATTTTCACAGTTCGTTTTTGTTCTTTATTTGGTTGACAGTAGACAAATAAACCACAAGAGAGTGAACTCATAGTGGATATGCAGGTGGAAGCCATTTTCTATTACACGGGTTAATACTAAGGTATCTTACAATTTAACTTTTTAAATGTGGTTTTACAACCACTGGCCTACTGCTGAATGATTTTTTATGGCACGGTTACTCATTGCGCGGCTCGTCGAGCTTTAATTGGTGGCTCGCATGGTAGTTTATAACAATATAACAGCCAATACATTTTTTAAAATGTGTTACATAAATATACAATGAACTCTACATTACAAACACGCAAACGTCCGCACTGTATTTGTCCATTCACCTCAATTAATGTTGTTTACAGCATTGTTTGCAACACCGGCTCACTTGACCGCAGTCTCACGCTTGCAGGTCATGATGGGTCAGCTAGCCAGTGTGACATGCACAGGGCACAAAATGGATTGATTTCTAATTTAAAAAAAAAAAAGAGACAAAAACCAGACGTATCGAATAGTGAAAATAAAGAGTCTAAAGAAGCAGCAAACGAAAATCAACATGAAGATGCCGGAGAGGGGACGAGCAGGCAAACTGCAGGTGTTCAGAGTAAAAAACAAAAGGTACGAGGCATACAAGATGAGCACAGGAAATTACAAGAGAAATGGACAGATGAATTCTTATTTGTTCTTCATGTCATGACCCCTCTGTGCTTAATATCCCAACAAACCCGCGCCTGTTTCAAACGAAGCAACTTGGAGCGCCATTTCAAAACGGCGCATCCAAAATTCAATGAAAGTTATCTGTCGAACTCAGAAAGAGAAAAACAGCACAGCTTACTGCTTCACTTTGTGAGCAGCAAAGTCTTATTCACAGGACAACCTCTACTGCAGAGCCTTTAACAAAGGCATCTTTTGAGATAGCGTGGATTTTGGCGCGGATGGAGGACATGTGAAAGGACATACGTGACCAGTTGTTGGCTGATCTGTGCGAGGCGCCATGTTTCAGCATCGCAGTGGACGAATGCACAGATGTCAACTGATGTTGCTCAGCTGTGTGTTTGGGTGAGGTTCCCAAAAGAAAACTCTTTTCGAGAGGAAATGCTGTCCTTACTACCACTCTATGGCCAAACAAGAGGTGAGGATATTCTGGATGCACTTTTGGTATGTTTTGACAAAAAACACCTCAGCTGGTCCAGTGTACAGTGATTTAGTGATGCACAGTGAAGTAAGATGGTTGTCCCGTGGAAAGGTGCTGGAGCAGTTTCTGAGCCTCCTTCCTGACGTTTGCACTTTCTTGGACAGCAAGGGGAAACACCAGCCAGATTTGGAAGACCCACACTGGATCATACAGCTGGCCCTCCTTCCTGACATTACCTGTCACCTGAACACTCTCAACTTGCAGCTCCAAGGGAGAGAAAAGCTTCCAAGTGACATGCTGAAGATAATCAGAGCATTCCAAAACAAAATAACCGCTCTGTGGATAGCTGATAGACAACTCATCGACTTCCCAAAACTCAGAGCAACAACCACAAGTCACCCATCTCTGCAGCAGCACTTCAGCTACAGAGGATTTATTGAAGTTTTGGAAGAGCTGAAGGGTGAGTTTGAATCCAGATTCAGAGCTGTGAATGAACATAAGGAGATTTTCAATTTTATTGAAAACCCCTTCCATGCTGATGTATCCTCTCTTACTCGAACCATCACACAGCTCTGCCCTGATAATCGTGCTACTTTGGAACGTGAAATAATTGAAACTGCAAACAAATGACATTCTCCAAGTTGAACTCAGAGCAGGTGTTGGCCACTTCTGGAGTTTGGTTTCTGAAGCAGACTTTCCCACTTTGAAACCACTTGTACAGAAAGTGACGTCTTTGTTTATGAGCACATACATCTGTGAGTCAACCTTTTCAACCATGAACACTATTAAGAGGAAACAGAGAAACCGGCTGACCCATGTTCATCTTGAATGCCTCACTGTGATTGCAACAACAAACTATAAATGCAACATGAAGAAAGTCAAGGACATGCATGCCAGCTTCCACTCATCCCAGTATTAAGGTCAATATGGTCTTAATTGAAAATGTATTGGCTGAGTTGTTTCTTTTTTTGTGGGATGACCAGTTTATATGTAGAAATGCTCATCTGTGTGGGTGACTTGGTATATCGTCGTAAAAGTGGCTCTCCCCTTGACTTTGCTATGCCAATGTGGCTCCTGTTAAAAAAATAGTGAGGATCACTGTTTTATGGTATTAGATAAGGCTGAATACATGCTGCATTTATGTGATGTCAGAGTAACTACAGTTCACATGACCTCTCGTTTCAGAAAAACTACTTGGTAACCCAGTTTGATGTCATAAATGTAGACAAAAGTCAATATTTGGTCATCAATAAGTATTTTTTAATTAATTTGTGTATTGATATTTTCGATCAAATGAAATGTGAAATATTCTATTAATGTTAAACGTTATCCATGTAGAATGGCTTGGATTAGTTAGATTTTTTTCTTCTTCTTTGCCTTCAAGTCTCAAAAAGTCAGGTAAATCTGTTTTAAGATGTATTTTAATGGTTTCACTTTGACCTTATCTGTTACTTTGCTCTTCGGCGTAATGAATAACTTCAGCTATCAACATCCTATTTTAACGCTCAGCATGACACAGCTAAGTCTCCCAGCTCGGAAACTTTCCAGTGAATGGGGCGCTATCGCCTACTGGCTTTTGTTGTGGTTTCTTTGACATTATAGGCTGTCATGTGAATTTTTCCAAGCGGGAAGGTCGTTATCTCGATTTTCCCGACGTCACATGAATGCAGCATAGCTATTTGCACTTAAAGCCTCCTCTGAGTCGATGTTCGAAACAAATAATAGGTTTTCACATCTTTAGTGACGTTAACTGTGTCTTTAAGAGGAATTTGGCGACGTTAATAAAGTATAAGGCGACACACAGGTTGTATAAAATGCTTAAAGGGCGGGTGCTGGTAGAATCCTATAGGGATGAACGCGTACAGGGGAGTAATACCCGCCACAGGTCATTTCTAATGAGAGAAGTGATGATGGACGATGCCTTTGTTCAGCCCCCCTACCACCAACCCCGGAGCTCGCGGTGAGAAACTAGTGACAAACAAAAGGTATTTCCGGTCTCGGATTTCAAAATAAAAACAAGTGGCAAAACCGCTGTACCACGGTGCATCTTACAATAAACTGAGAAATGTGTTCGGTGATCAACCGTAGAGCCGAGACATTTAGTCAATTGCATGCGAGCCTTCTTAGTTTTCCGTGCTTTTACTTTGAAGGACGAGGTGGCTCCGCTTCAATCTCATTCTGGCATCTTCTACGCGTTTTCACGAAGTTGTGCGCAGGAAAGGTCGTGCAGCTCCGTGCGCGCTGAGAGCTGGTCGCGCCGACGCATGAGTCAGGGCGGCGGGGCGGCTGGAAACCCTGCCGAAAGTCACAGATGACCGAGGGAGCTCAGCGTGGAGTGCCGGTGTTCCGCCCCGGCTCATGGTAGGACTTTTCTCGGGATGAGAGCCACCAGGGGCCGCGCGCATCGTGGATATCCAAGGCGCTGGTAGTGCGCGCCCATTGGGAGCAGGCAGGCGGACGGGCTAGGACGGGAGTCCTATGACTAAAACAGGAGCACTCGCCCGAGGACAAGATGGTCTCGGCATTTTTCCCCTTAAAGAAGCTGCGGCGCAACACTAAATTTCTCTTGTTCTTGGCGATCCTGCTGCTCGGAGTGGCGGCCGTCTACCATGAGATGGTTGCTGCGAACGCATGGAGCAGTGATGCCAGTAAGTTTCTAGTTTCCATCAGTCAGATCTCACTCAACAGGTGTTTTTTTTCTTCTAGACTTCAAGTGACGCGTGGTTGGGACCGCAAACGACCCTGATGCGACAGCCTTATAATGAAAAGAAGGCGTGTGGGGAAAAATAAGTGCATTTGCAGAATATGTCGGCTGCAGTAGAAAAAATAAGGCTTCAGATAGATATAGGTAGAAGAAAAAAAAAATCATCGAAAAACGCAAAGACTGACTGCAAGAGCAGAAGTGATTTAATCAGTTCCTTGCTATGAACTTAGCTGTTTGGTCTGCCTCAACAGCGGCGTTCCATAGGACTGCATTATGCTCAAGTTAGTTTGAACATTTTTTTCATTTATATGATAATGCAAAGCAGCACACCTTAAAATCAAACGTAGTTCACACTTAACCACAGCTGCTGAGTCATAACCATTCTGCCACAGTATTGGGAAAAATCTTTTTTTTTAATCTTTATTGTGTGCCGAAGACAATTTCACATAATGTGGATGACAAAGTTTGTATGTCCTCGTAGTTAAAAGGACACATTTTGTAGGAATGTTGTATTAGACTAAAATTAACAAGGGTTTATCCCAGGGAAATATCATACAATCAGTGTTACAGGAAGCAACATTACCACAGCTTTTCCCTGTTAAGTCTCCTTGTGGGCTTTGACAGGAACATTACTTTTACTCTTCATGAATGATGCTGGATGCATATACATAGGAAACATGAGCATGCAGCAGGTGAAACAATAGTTCAGCTCAAATGCAGTGTGTTTTGTTTATAGAGCGAGGGAAAAAAAAAAAGAGTGTCAGCAGGGGGGGAGTTCACACTGCAGGTTTACTCTCAGAAGGAAGTATCTTACACTGAGTAACCAAATTTCCTACGCTTTACCGTCGGGCCGTTTACACCTATAGGCTACCATCTGTTGCAGTGCTCTCACACCCAGGCGCGACAACGAGGTGTCATGGCTGGGGATATAAACAGTGGAAATAGCGGGTTGGTGTGTAGCCCCAAATGGAAATAACAAAACATGACACACGGGGTTTTAACATAGCTTGACGTGCAAACACATGCCCGACACATACGTTCGAGGGTTCGCCTGCGCACATTCCTATGCCGTCGCCCCCTCGTCACAGTGGGGCTTCTCTTCAGGATCCACAGAGCAGAACAAGCAGTGCGAGGTCCAGACTGTGTCATGAAAGACTGACAGATGGACGCGCAAGCAGACATCAGTGTCGATCCAGGTTTTTGTGGGTTTTAAAGGCGCCGGAAGAGTCATTCAAGTCTGAACACAAGTTTGGTGTCTTAAAAAAGTGATATATGATTTGGAAATTGTAATACTCATCATGTAGAATAATATATTGCGTCAAAATATCAGACTGCTCAAACACATAAAATATGTCAAAAACATGACAAAATTCATATTTTTATTAACTCCAACTCCAACTATACATCTTAATTAACTCAAACATATCCCTGCAGAGAAATCTTTGTTCCAGCAAATTTAAGGTTTACTTTTAGAGGGTGAAGTACATTGCACGGACCAGTGACTCACACGCCTAAATATTTGCTGCCTAAGCCTGTTTGCAACTGCAACCCATATTTCTGTTGTGTTGAGCATGTTTATTAACATTTGAACCAAATATGAAATCTAAATATACTGCACTTCTAGATTCAGTGTGCTCATATAAATCGTGTTTATTCTTCTTGATATTTTGTTGATACGAGCAGCAGTTTTCGAATATTTCTCACGTCAAGTTCAAACAAGACTCGTATTGCTGTGTTACATATGGGCGTGCAGTCTGGCGAGATGGTCAAGACATCTTAAAGTAGAATGGAATCTTCATATATGGGCTTTGACTAAACATTGGCACTGTATTGAGCATCAGCTATTTTCAGGTGGTCAACAAATGCTTTAACTCTAAAGTCGAAGATCTATTGTTCCATATGACAAAAGCTCATTGTTCTCCTGCTTCTTGTGCAAGGATGCACCAATGTCCTGCAATTTATCTGTGCAAGTCCTCACAGTGGTGGCCCAGAGCCACTGTGACTTAGAATGTGAATAGACAAAAAAAAGAAATCATCTTCATCAATTTGACATCATGTGCACTGCAAACATTTAGAAGAGAGTCGAACAGAGGAAGTCTGCAGGTAGCACAGATGACGGCAGACACTGATGTTTTCCACCGCTGTGTACAATCAGGTGCACTTAATGCAAATACTGATCTTAAAACATATTGGGGTAATTTCACTTTCAATTTATTTCAGCCCTGTCACCACACCACACTAACATTTCGGCCTAGTTGACTTCCTCTGTATGGTACACGACTCTAGAATTTCTACAAGTTATCTCAGTAGACATTGGATACTATTTTGAGACCATTTGTCAAGTTGTTTTTATTGAAGTCGATTACCTGTCAGCGGTGTTGAATAATAAGAGTTGAATTGGTTTGCTAATAGGCAAAATACCTAGGCAAGGTTGACAACAAATGTTCACCAATGGCTAATGTCTGACTGATGCATCACAATATTGAAACTAGAAGGCACTAAAAAAAGTGCAAACCTCTGCCAACGCCGCTAAATTCCTGACATTTGCTGCCCAGCAAAAAAAGTTACCTTTCAAAGTCAAATTTTTTCCGTACGCTCATATTTCAGCTTTCTACCTGACTGGTATTAGTGTTTGTTTTGGGCACTCCTAAGTGTGTATTTATTTATTTTCTTTTGGTCAAGGTCATTTGTTGCCAAAGAGAGCCAGCTGGTTGTGGGATGGACCCTGGGATAGCTAGAAAATGACACCGTAATCTTCTCTCAGTCAGTTCCTTCTGGAGATACAGTATGTCCAAAAATGTCATTAACCCTTCAGTGACTTTGTAAGCTCAGAAGTTAATCAACTGTAGACCGAGCCTAATGACAGAAGGTAGACCTTTCTGTGTCGAGTCAGTCAGTATGTAGGAATGGCCAAAAAATGTTTTTGAGTGAGTTTTGACCTTTTGAACCCATCATTTTTAGCCAGTGCTATCAGCTACAAAATGACATCAGGTGGACCTCTTTATTTCAATTCTTTCTGGAGTTATTGGCAAAAAACAAAACTAAATTTTTTTTTTACCTTTGACCTTTGGCTACCAAAATCTAATTAGCTGTAGGTTGGACAAACGGACACAGGTGAAAGCATAACCAGAGAGAAAAATTACACTTTAGTAAGACAAGGGTGTCTCCTAGAAACATCCACATATATATTGTCATCTGGGATATTTGCAGAGTTGCTGTTTGTGTTGTGAGTGTTTGCAGTGCATTTTTATGATATTTTACATGATGTTTTCTTAATTTGCCAGCATTTTATCCGTTTACATGTGTTTTCTTAAGCTGCAGTGCATTGAGCTCTCTCTGTTCTAATTAAAAACTAAAAAAGAAAAATAATAATACGTGGGGATGCTGACTACTTAAGTAATGCTGGGGAAAGCGCTGGCTGAATTGCTGAAATATGAAATAAAGAGCCAGAAAAGTCATGAACTACACTGTAAGTTTGCGGTTGTTTCTTTCTTCTTTTATGTCTTTGATTTCTTTTGTCACATAAAAAAAATCATCAAAGACAAATAAATTTAGATTTTGTTAGTGGTGCAGTTTTCACTGTAATAGATCCCAGAAGAAGCTGATGTTTAGGCAGAAATTAGGAAAAACACATTCGTGTAATGTCCTTTAAGAGTTGACATTTTGATAGTTTTATGGTTTCAAAAGCTGAAAAAGGGGGCAAAGGGATTTAACAATAATAATAATAATAATAATAACAATAACAATAATATTGATGCTAAAGCTCCCCCTCTTCACAGTGTCTCCAAACTAAAAAAAAAAAAGAAGTATTGTCACCGCAGGTATGGTTGTGGTTTCCTTCTTGTGCAGCACAGCAAGAGCATTTTCGTCACTTCTGAGCTGCAGACAGGAAACCGAGTGACTTAAGACAGGTCTTAAGACACGTCCCTGCACGTATGTGTGTCTTTAAGGGATGACTTGTTTTTCCCACATGGATGTCACACAGCCACTCAAGTGCATAGATAATGAGATAAAGTGCTGCAGTTAAAAAACGTCCCAATGGAGAAAAAACTGCTTATGTGTGTGTCTTAGTTTATGGTTAGTACGTGGGCACCCCTTCCTCCTTTTTTGAATAATTATTAGCTAGAAGGAATGAAAAAGGTGTAGTTTGATGATGATAAATGATAATAATGATACTCTCTGAAGTAAACCCTCTGACATTTAACTTTGAGCCATTGAATGTCACCCTAAAAAGCACTGAAGAACAAGAACAAAGAATTGCGCTGGAAAAGCAGCAGGAGAGCGCCAAGGACGAAGAACGGTTTATATGCACAGAGATAAAAATATTCCCCTCTTTCATTTCTTAACTGCCATTACACACGTTGCCAAAATTGTCCCCCATGTCTCGAGGGTGTGTGCTCAGGCCGTTCCAACCTGGTGATAATGACAGACTCGGGAGTTCACATGCAGTGTAACCCCACTTCACTCACTGACACCACAGGCTCACAGAAAAGGCACTGAGCTTCGCTTTAAAAATGCACCCTGTAATTTGAAGGATGGCGGGGGAAGGGATAGTAATTCTGCTCCACCAGAGACTTCTCCTGGCTGAGGGCTGAGATTCATGGGTCATCCGCATTGAGTCAGAGCAGGGAGTGGGACGGACTCCTCTGGGACACTGGGCTTCATTGTTCATGCAACATAAGCCTACTGGAGATGCATGAAAAGGCATCTGGCATAAGGAGGAATGGAAATGTGTTTCCGCCTTGGTGAGCAAAGGGCAAGATGTTTTTTCGACATAGTTTTTGGATATAATTTTGGTGCACATAATTGAAGTCATCTGCGCGAGTGGCAGTTCTGTTTGACACTAGCCTTATATTACAGGAGTGTGCCTCCCCTTCTGCCCCTTTACAGCTCAAGCTGAGTTAACTGATTTGCCTATGCGTGGAGCAGATTGAGTGCGTACGATTTTAGAATGTATTTTTGTTTGAATGCAAAGCCAAAAACAATAAATTTCTGTCAGATCAGTGTCGCTGAAGTGATTGTTTTCATCTGCTTCCTTAGGTATGAATCCTGACAGCGGCAGCTGGAGAAGAGCCGTGTTCGATGAAAGGGTAAGGGCGGTGCATGGAAAAGTAAGCAGCAGTCAAAGTTATAGCAATGCAAAGTATAAGTATTTACACAGGGAGGGGTGGAAAACAGGCCAAAGTTAGTGATTGTGTGTGCGTGTGCGTGTGCGTGTGTGTGTGTGTGTTTTCTAGGTCAGAGGCGGCCATCCGCTGCAGGATTCGGCCGCTTGGAGACTCAGCTACACTCCGCAAACCTGGAAGCCAGAGGTCTGCATGTGTCCCTAATGGCTGCATGCCACTCTGCCTTACCTTCTCTGACCTCTGAATTACCTGCCCAGACCTGTCCCACCCCCTCCCACCTCAGGGCATTTGTCTGTGTGTACACAGCATTTCCTGCAACAGATTGTGCTCCTGCAGCTCCCACTGCCCTGCATTAGGCTCATCATGTTTCGACTACATTAAGCGGTGCTTTCAACTTACGTTTGTGGAAAGCTGTTACTGTATCGGGCTTTACATACCAGTGTGACTAAACTTTAGTATTTAATAACTATGCGTTTGTAATACTCCCAGTTATCAGTTATTGGTTGGATTTTTTTTCACTAGCATCAATTCACCTGTTAACTCACAGTTCCCATTGGTGCTAGTTAAGAGTTCGGTCCCAGTTAGTTCAGATAGATCAGGTGCAGCTACTCGTGCTTGTTGGCTCACAGGACATGCTCTGCCATGCTAAATGGAACAGAACACTTGTTGGTTTTTATTATAATTACACCTGTGTTTACCTGTGATTTCATCTTAGTATGACCGCGGTGAAGAGGGTCCAGTTTATGGAAACATTGAATTTACGTGGGCAGGCCGCGGCTCTATCAGTAGAACGGTTCAATTCCCCCCCTGCGGTAGGACACTTTGGCAAGACTCGGAACCTCAAATTGCTCTTGATGCTGTGCCATCAGTGTGTTAACGTGTGTAAATGGGTGATTTTGACAAACATCGTATAGCGCATTGAGAAGTTATATTCAATTCTAAGTAACCAATTCGAGTAATTATATGATGACAGGCATTATATTATATAATAATTATTAGAATTAATTTTAATCAATCTTAATTTTGGAGGGACTTTATATTATACATTAACTTTTTTACACCTCCGGGGCGGGAGGTGTTATGTTTTTAGGTTGTCCATCTATCCAGCGTTCATACGTACATCCGGGCCATTCTTGTGAACGCCATATCTCAAGAACGCTTTTGTGGCATTTTCTTCAAACTTTGCACAAATGTCCACTCTGACTCAAGGATGAACTGATTAGATTTAGTAGGTCATTGTTTTGTTTTGTTTTTTTTGGGGGGGGAGGGGTTTCGCGTTCACGTTTCTACAACCTCTTTAGGGCGGCATTGTTTTCATTATTTAGTAACCTAATGAACATTTTCTCAGTTAGTTATTCGCCTGAGTTGTCTTGGCTTGTAAAATGTCAGAAGCTATTAAAACAATAGTTTAAGATGGCACCTTCACATTTCTCGTTCTGTTCAACCAAGACTAAAACTCCATATTGACAATGACTTAAATTAAAAAATTAAAACAATTGCTGATCATCAGAAACATTTCCTATGAATTTTCTGTCAGTTGACTCATGATTGCCTTATGTGATTCATATCTATATAATATATGCAGTACAGAATTTGTAGAGTAAATGCGGAAATGTTGAGATTAAGTCCACTACAGGTTAAAGATTTAGCATCCGGCTGACTGGAAAGAAATAATCATACAGCAGACTGGCAGCTGAACTAAAATAAATGGGAGATGGACAGACAGAGTGTCCTTTGACTTAAGAAATAAAACAGGGAAAGGTCTTGTTAAATGATTATATGTTGCGGCAAGCATTCCTTGTGAAGTGCTTTGCGTCATTATTTTATAACCTGGGTCACATTAACATTTAACTCACTGAACTCTTAACAGCAGAGCGTTGAGCTTAACCAATAATGTAGTCTGTGTGCCTTCCGCTGTTTGCTGCTGACTTTAAATGAAGCGAATGGAGGTAGGAAAGATGTTTGACTGCAGTTTCACACAAGTCCCGTTATGACGTATGGATGAGCGTACCAAAAAAAAACCTGTCATACTCATTCACTTTGTGGTGTTTATCAGCCAATCAGAGAACTGTGACAAGTTTTTTTGCTGTGACAAGCAAACGTTTTTACACTCTTCCTAATCAAGCCTGTGTTTGATCCAGAACAGTGGTTTGTCTGTAATTTCCAGTGTTTTGAACGTCACAAATATAACATTTGATAGCACGTCTTTATGCAGGAAGACGGAGGGATAACAGGACCCGTGCCTCTGTCATTGTATTGCCAAGTGGAATCTAAGGAAGTGTCTATTTGTGTTTTTTGTTTGCTAAGTACTGAGGCCAGATGGTTGATTGTTTCACTGGTGCCTGGCTTCTGTGCAAACACTCCGAGCATTCCCAACACTGCTGCCGCTCTCTCTTTTCCTCCTGCAGTACAAGGGACAGGCCAATCTGCACGTCTTTGAGGACTGGTGCGGCAGCTCTGTGGCCGACCTCGGCAAGAACATGCACTACCCACTGTATCCTCACGTGAGTCACTCATTTTGTTTCTCGACAACTAACGGCCACGACATTTTGTAGAGACATTCAGTGGTGATCCCTTAACAGTTCTTTATCCATGAGGTAGATATTTGTGTTGTTAAAGCGAAATGTTCCCACAGTTATAGGATGGACTGTCCTGAAATTTGGTGCAGGCATTCATGAGGAATGATAATTTATAATAACTTTGATTTGGTGAACCTTTAGCTCTTGCTTTATTTTAATCATCAGGTGAAACGAATGCAAAACACCCTCTGGATGGATTTGTGTGAAAATTTTACCAGAGCTGACCCAACTTAGATCCGATTAAATTTTGGAAATGGATCCACATGTAGATCTTGAACCTGGATTTATTTATTCAATTTTAAAAGATTCTTTGACATTGGGAGATGATGAGAGTGCACTTTCTGAAGTTTTGGCTTAAAATGTCCAAAGCTGAAGAGTATAAAAAGATTCAAGTAAACCACCCCCAATATCCCTACCAAATGGTGAAATTATGAGATATGTTATAATCAAATCCATTATGAAAATGTTGATTTTTAAGAAATGTCAGTATCAAACCAGCTTTGGGCTTGAAGCATTTTTGCAGGGTATTCAACATGTTGAGTATCAGGGGTTTGTGATTGGTCTTGAAAGAATGTTTTTGTTAGCTTTATCGCCTCCAATAGACAAACTCTCTGTATGAGTAACTTTTTTTTGCGCTCATCTGGTGTAAAAACCCAGTGTATGAAAATATTTACTTAGAGTCAGTTTGGATTTAGAACACAGTGATCTTGAATGTCAGCTGCTGATGTAATGCTAATATTCAGCTCAAAGCAACGCTGTGTTCATTTACAGCCTCACAAAGCTTTGGTCAGGCGTTAAACTCCTGTCTTAGTCTTCCCCAAGACCCCAGTGTTTTACAGGTTGTATTGGTATGTTGTCCTGCACAATGTCAGCAGTGTTTTGTTATGGCTTAACATTTAGAAATGTAGACAAGCACATTATTACGATTATCCTACTATCGTCATTCAATATCTTCTCCTAAGTGTGTCATAAGTAGTTGATGTCGTAGATGTGTTGCTGAATGTTGTTATGGTTGAAGCATCACTGCACACAATCTTGCAGACCGTATGCAAACACACACCCAAAGTTTTTAGTCAGAAGTGCATTCTAAACCCACGTGCTGTAGTCTCACTTTGAGTCAACATCATGGCTGATTCACTGTGTTTCCCTGTGCTCGCTCTTTCAGTCCAGGACCACGGTGCAAAAGCTGGCCGTGTCTCCCCAGTGGGCCAACTACGGGCTCAGGATATTTGGTTATCTGCATCCAAATGCTGACGGTATAACCTGTAGTTATCTACCTCATGCCATCGACAATGCTCCCCCCTCTCTCCAGATTGATCTTCCTCTGTATCTGTCCTTTTTTCTCCACGTCTCTCAGGAGAGTTTGTGTTTGCTTTAAGCTCCGATGACAACTCTGAATTTTGGCTCAGCACAGATGAGACGCCTCTTAATGCACAGTTGCTGGCGTGGGTTGGAAAGGTATGCCCTCATTTTTCTCGAGCAGTGAACAGCACTTTCCTTGTGTTAGTTGTAATCTTCATCATCGTGACATATTTGCATGTGTTTTGTTTTTTATTGTTTTGTTTCTTTTCTAGACTGGCGCAGAGTGGACAGCCCCGGGCGAGTTCAATAAGTATGCTAGTCAAACCTCCAGAACGGTTAGGTGAGTTGAATTTTAAGCAGCGCTGTCCTCTTTCTACATTAACGAATGAGATGGCACTGAGAGTTTTGGAGATTGTGATAAAACCATCGGTTAAGGGAAGACCTATCGTGTTTCATAACTTTATTAAATACAAGGAAGACATTAATGAGACGAGTCAGTAATGAGAGAGTCTGCAGAAAACTTGGTGGAGACCCCACATCATCATATCCAAAATTAGATATTTGTTTATTTTGAGAATGCCTATCAGAGTAAAATAACTAAGACCAGTGCAAAACTCTCATAAGATTCTCATTCAACTGCAGGTGAGGTTTTGGCTGGTGAACAGATACTTTGTGTGGGGTGTTATTGTGTTCCTCTCTGTTTCAAAATGAGGATTAGGATATAATTAAGAGGATCTTTAAATCCTTAAATATCATTATCCCGACTGGTAAGGCTGTTCCGTGGATTCTGCACGTAAAGATCAGTTCACTCCTTGTGGCGAGTACTAATCATTTTTGCATAGCATACTGCGTAAACCAAAAGTAGCTGTAGAGTTGCATTGTGGGGAATTGTGTGTTTTATTTATTTGTAAGTTGGATCCATACTAAGGCATGACGGTATTGCAGCCTCTGCTGTACCAGTAGCAGTGACATGGTCTTATCTGTCTCAATGAAGTGACCTTTTAGAGAAACCGCCCGTTTAGTCACAGCAATGATTGATTGAAATGATTGAAAGCACTTCAGGTAAATTTTATGGTCTCCTGATGAGAAACACTTGTGTCAGATTATGGAAACTGCTGTGACATACCAGACATATCAGTAAATCACACAAAACCACACACAAATAGATCACCCAGAATAAAACCAATAAAAAAGGTACAAGTTAAATAATGAGTTAAAAGGACATGAATAAAGTGCTCTTGTTGTGGATGGGAGTTACCTCTTCCGCCTGCTCTCCAGGAGGCGCTCATTAATAAGTTTAACTGACAATGGGAATTCATGCTTAGAACGTTTGTACGATGTAGGCAATGGAAGAAGATAGACCGTTGTTGTAAGCCTTTTGTAGCATTGATGCTAAAAGTTTAGTCAGCGTGTGTGGGCGTGGTGTACTGTAACTGAGCAGGAAATTGTCTTTGTTTGCAGCACAATGTAAACCCGTAAACCCGCTTGAGTTATCGTGAACAATGGAAAATTTAAGTCACAGACATTAAGGTCAGCACTGAGTTTTACCTGCCCAGTGTTTGTGTCAATCATCAATCACCCGTGTTTGATTAACAAGACTTATTAGTCGAGTTCTGCTGAGTATTCACATTTTTCAAAGACGTTGGCTTAAGAAACTAGAAATGGCAGGTTATTGAAACTAACAAGAGACAAATGACCCATGTCAGCTGTAGAAATTGTAGATAGTGCAATAACCAACTTTATTACATTGTAATATTATTTATAGAGGGGAAAAAATTTGACATCAGCTTAATTCTGCTAAAAGGAGTCCAGAGGAAAGACCTTGATTTACTTTTCTGACACAGATTTTTATCAGACATTCGGAGCTGTTATGACCTTTCTCTTAAGTGGAGACTTGAACTCAGTGTTTGTGTGTGATGTGAGTGTGACACCGCGCTGGTTTACCGTGTGACAGGCTGTCCGCTCGGAGGAGATACTTCTTTGAGGTTATCCACAAGCAGGACGACAGAGGGACTGACCATGTGGAGGTAGCGGTAAGCAGCTGGATTCAGCAGTCAGAGAAACTCTCATATTTAATGTCTGTACTTATTTTTTTGTGCATTGTGAGCAATAAAGAGGAAGAGACATGTCATTCCTCTTGTTTTATTTTCACATAGTGGCAGCTTTTGGACCACGACCTCAGGTTCATGGTGATTGACTCTAGTCACATCTCCCTCTATGTTAGTAAGTACACAAAAACCCGCAGATTATCTCTGGTGCTTTGGTGAATCTTTATCTTTATCTGGAACTCAGGATGAAACTTCATCACTCAATGTTGAGGATTGTCACACCTGCAATTAGAGGTGCGGTAGCACAATAAATGCAGAGGGTTTCTAACTCTTGCCCTGTGGCTGTATCTTACAGATGAGTCCACATTGTTACTGAGCAACGTTGCCCACATACCACAGACACCCGCAAGCCACCGATACACCCCCATGAAACAGCACGGTGCCACGGCAGATATGCTGAGGGAAGATCCACGAGACACTCTCTACCAAGGTGGGAAGTGTCTCCCCTTTGTACTCTTTCTGCACACACGCACACACACAGATAAGTCAGTTATTGCTCACAATCGCGGGCGCAGCTATTATGCAACATATTTCCTCCTTCCGACATACACAAAGTAATTTCATCTCAAATCTTTGTGTTTGTTTGCAGTCCCTTTGATAAACAGCAAGTTTTTGCAAGATGTCCTGCCTGAGTGTTTGTACAAACCCAGCTATACAATCAAAGACTTCCCTTTGCTCCGCTACCAAGGACTACAGTTTGTATGTATTTATTAATTTAGTTTAATTTGTTAGTTTCACTAACAGTTCTGCCGGCCATATGCAAGGATGATATTATTCTTCAGAGCTCATTATGCACACATAAAAACGCCACAATGCAGTATCATTTTCCCTTTTCTTTTCTGTTGAGCTAAGCAGTGTTATGCCACCATAAAATATTCAGTAGAACTGTGTCAGCTCTATCCATTGTATGACTTCTCAGAATTAGTGTGATGACTTCCTGCAATCTCTGCTGGTTGTAAAACCCAGAACTAAGACCTAAATATCACTGCTCGACCAAGAGAAAGTCCTGATATACGATGATATAACAGCTTCGGGGGGGCATTTTTGCATGTTGAATACCAACACTGAGTGATGTGCAAATACAAGCAAATATGCGTATTTCGCAAAGAATTTTTCTTTAAATTAGGCATATTTAGTCTTTATTAGATCTTTTGCTTCATCGGTGAGCTTGCATAGCCTTAACATGCCATTTCAACACATCTCCACAGGTCCACATGTCCTACATCTACCCCAAGGACTTCACCCGTCTCACACACATGGAGACACAGAGCAGCTGCTTCTACCCCGAGAGCCCCTACTACATGAAGATGTGAGACTTTACATTCTGTTTTAATTTAAAGTTTGGACAGTCGGGACAAGCGGACAGCTAATTTATTCAAAGTGTCACCAACAGAGGGCGCTGCAGCTCCCAGTCTACCAATTATATTTTACACAGTAAAATACAACAGGGTTAGTTTATCCGGAGAAACGTAAGATTAAGAAAAATAACTGTCTGAATGTCATTTTTTGTTTTGTCTTTTGACCTTTAGGTTCGGTTTTTCTAGATACATGAGGCTAGATCGTCCACATACACAGGGACAAGGAAACCTGGCGAAGGGTATTTTGCACTTTCTTCCTGTTCAGAAAAAAAAGTTACATGTATCGTCAGTCTGTTACACTCTTCTTTTCTGTCTGTTCTTCTGGTGAATATTAGATTTTGGTTTCCAGAGGAGGAAATCAGTGCAGGAAGACCGTGAAGTCTACCAAAGAGAAAAGCAAATCAGGCCAGACCGGATGGACAACAATCTTTTTCCAGACTATGGCGATGATTATGATGATTATGCTCAGAAACGCAGGCGCAAAATGTTGTCCTTTGCCCCGAAAGAGGCTACCAGCGCTCTGAAGAACACCTCTGGCACAAGGCTTGAATTGCAGTGGAGACAAGTGAAAAACGGCCAGCCTGAGTCACAGAGGCTTGTTGAACCTCTGCAGTCACTGCCATCACAAGGCGCAAATCATCCCAAATACCTGCAACATAACCAGACTGACTTGAACCCCGCAGGACAGGTTCGAAAAATAGAGCAGATAAAACCAAATGGAAATTTAAGAGGGGCAAAGAAACTAAAGAAACTCAAATCAGTAGAGGCAGCTGTGAAACTGGGACACAAAAATCCAGCAATGCCTGCAGACGGAGAGCAGCTTAGAGCAAAGGAACGACCAGTCACCCCATCAGAGACGCTAAGTCATAAACAGCCTCACATCCAGAGGTCCCAGAGAATCAACCATACCAGAATCCAGACACTCACAGGCTCAAACAATGCTCCTCCGCTTGAAAAAAACACTGCGGCTAATCAAAAGAGTAATGAAACCACAGCCAAGCAGCCTATTACTCACAAAAGGGATGGCTCTTTGGTGAGGATCAATGAGAGGAATGCAGACACCAGAAAACAGCTCAGGGACAAGGAGATAGAGATGAATACGCCTCTACAACAGGATGTCGAGAAGATGATTGCTGGAGGAAAAATGGGCCAAAAACGGTCAGAAAGGAAAGAAGAGGAGTTCCAAGCAGGGGGGGAGGAGGAGGACAAGATTCACAACGGGGATTTAAGGGGGCGACACACCAGGGAGGGTGACAGAGACTCCGTATGGGGAGAGGAACAAGACTTTGAAGGCACAGATGACGAAGACCTCACGCCTGCACCGGTGTTCGACCCTGATGTCAACTGGAGCCAGACCTTCCAGGTCAACCACTTGGACCTTCAGGTGCAGCGGTCAGATTGGATCGACCTACGTTGCAACATCTCCGGCAACCTGCTGCTGCAGTCTGATGACACCCTGCCCATCATCAAGGCTTTCATGGCCAAACTCAATAAGAAGCACCACGGGTGAGCACACAGTTTTCTGAAAAGTGAATGCACAAACATTGAGAAAATATATTAAAAAAAAAAAAAAAGAAATTCTCCTTCAACAACTGTTTGTTTAACATTTAATGAGCATTTCACATCATTTAACAGCAACACTTTCAGTATAACTAAAAAAGCAGGTCAGTCATGGACACGTTGCATGATTTTGTTGCACATTTTCAACCCGATCTTGGATTGTCTTCACATCCTGCAGACGATTTACACTGGTGCGTGTGGTTAACGTGGTTAAGCGTGTCGACGGCGTCCAGGGCAGCCGCTACCTCCTGGAGCTTGAAGTGAAAGATGTACACGGGCAGCTGCTGCGTCTGTCGCA
>KV751345.1:6888869-6900529 GCA_001698575.1 Mola mola
GACTGAGATGGTGATACAGGACGCTGAAGTAGGATCGGGTGCCGTCATCGGGGACTTGCTGAGAAAATACTACTGATGTGCCCACAGTTTGTCTCGTTTGATACGCTGTTGACTGGTAAAAGCGCCCCTGACTGCGCAATGTTACGTACTGGCGTGCGCCACGATGATCGGGCTGCACGTGATCTATGGACAAAGGAGAGTTCACACTCCAGTGAGGTGCGCACACACAAGTGTCTTCAATCATAAACATCACGATTCTTCCACATGAGTCCTAACGAGGGGGAAAAAAATCTTTGTGTCATTTGTGATTTCATCATGAATATGCTGTGTGATAAACACAGGATTTGTCATGTTTTAAATTATGGAAAATTTTATATTTAATATGTCAATATTTGTATATTTGAGTTTAATGTTATTGTTAGAAACAGACGTTAACACTTCGGACAAGAGTTACCTCCCCTATTTGTTTTCATTCATATTAATCGTGCCTTATCTAATGGCTTTTATTCAGGTACAGGGGCCTCGTAGGGGTCTTTTTCAGGAAAAAAAAAAAAAAAAGCCTTAACTGGAATAATAATTTGATATTAAATGACTGGAGAGCAGTCAGTTTTTCGATAAGCATCAGAGATGTGTCAAAGATGTATGAGATGGGTAATAAAAATATCAGAAAAATGAAACGGAGCATTATTCTGCCTTTTGTCCACACACTGCCACATACCAAAGCTAATAGCTAGAAATTGAGAAGTACCTCCACTTTTTACCTGTGCAAAACAGTCAGAAAGCAGGGTTTGTTGTTCAGTGTGAGACTATTGAAAAAGACAGTGTAAATAAAGTAGTAAAGTCACATTTTACTATAATTTGCCAGTTCATTGGTATTTTTTAACTACCTGCTGAATTTACTAGTTATTTTAAAAAGATCTATGGTGATATCAAACTTTTTATTTATTTATTTTTTTTAAAGAAGGTTATATTGTCACTGTTTCCTGATTGTTCACCTTCCAGTTTAACAAACCTGTTGTGCTTGTATGAGTCTTTTGAAATTGACTCACTTTCAAATGATTTCATTTCCCAGCAATAAAAACACAGTTTTGGGTCTGATGCCAGACTCAACTGGTGGTTTCCGTTTGTAACTGTGACGGTTGCTTTGTTTGTCTGGTTTGACCTCACTGTTAAATGCCCATCTCCCACTTTGCTGTTTTTAGATATACCTCAAAATTCTGTCTGTGCTGGAAATGAATCTCTGCTTTACTGTACAGTTCTGCAGTCTCTCAGGGACAAGTTTTGTCCTTTTTACACTGCCTTGACAAATCTGAGGAATACATTTCTTTTGTCTTCAATTAGTCAGATTATGTGTTTCTTTTTAATAGTCGTCATACTTTTAACCAATATCACAAGAGTAGTTGTAGTCTATTCTGGTGATTATGATAACAGCTTATTGTTAGTGACCCTTTCAGGATCATCACACTGTTAAAGCACCTCCATGGCTTCTTCATTAATATATTTGCATGTTACCATTGTTAGCATCGCACCTTTTTGGTTTAGACTTTAATTGATGGATCACTTTGCTGTCTCTTTCAAAGGCCATTTGGGTTACTGCTAGAATGAGCTGTGCAGTAGCTGAGTGATATTAATGGCAGCAGTGTCATATACTGAAGAACATGCGGCATAAACGCTCAAAGTATGCAGGAATATCAACAGCTTGTTTTTTCGTCGCCACATTATATCAGCTGTGTAGGTTTCTAGTGAGATTTTCGAAGGACTCAAGGATGCAAAGTAGAAGTTTTGTCAAAGAGAGAAGAACATAATGTGACATGGGAGAAGCAATCTGCTTCCCAGTCCTATTCTTTCAGTCCCTTTCAAAGCTTGGGCGTACACCATATGACATTCGGCTGCGTCACAACAGCACAGATCCAATGTCAGAAAAGGCCAAGCAGTAGGTCTTAGGGCATCACCTAGTGGGCCACAGAGGCAGTGCTAAAGCTGAGAAAACCTGACCTCAAGGTCAGCGAAAGGAAAATGAATGTATTATAACCATAGATGTTGAGAAGTTGTAGTCAGGGGCAACAGACTGTAGAGGTAGTGTTCTGTCATCAGTTCCTGATGTTTGTGTTGTCCTGCAGGACAGAGACTGTTAAGCTGTGGAACATTGGGACCATTTTTACCGTGGCGATAAAAATGCATTTGCTCGATTGTTTGCTGGCATGCGAACAGGAGCACACTGTGTTTGCACAGGCACTCCCACATTCTGTGGAGACTACAGACCCCATTCCACCCCCCACTTCCATCTTACTGGCATCCTCTGATGTCAGTCCAAGGACAGTTATTAGTGTGCACGACAGTGTTTACTGTTTATTTTTGGAGAGGAATCCATTCCGGTCGAGAAGAAAGGCTAAGTATATCCTCACCCTGAAATATTCCCGGTGCTTTGTCAATGTAGGTCAGTGGCATGGTTGAGTTTGAGTTGCCCTTCTCATACTTGCATCCAAGGGCAATGTCATGTTGCAGTTACAAATGAATTCAGTACTGGATTCTTTGCAGTATTTTAGTTCATTTAAACATAAATGTTCTGCATTGGTCTGTTGGAATAAAGAGCTACGTTTAGTTTTTGTATCCTACATGTTTGCATAAACACCATATGTACAAGTGAGACAAAAGGATAAGTGACACGTAAACATTTATTGTATATTAATATCAGACTGTAATATACTGTGTATTCACATCTCTATTGTACAAATGCATACCGAAAACTACAGTGATTATATGTGTATCATTGCACAAGCACATATTATATTTAGATTTTTGTTTTTTACACTGTATTAGTTGAAATTTGGTTGTTACTTCCAAACGTCATGCATCAAACATCTTCTTCCCGCCTTCCATACCGGACATGGCCTCTACATCCTTACGCCAGCCACCCACCTCCATGTTCAGTTCCTAAACACACATAACACACCATCAGGATCTGGCAGGTTTTTTTGAAAGGTTTGGATAACTATGTGTCTGCTTGTGTACGTTTACCTTCTCTTGTTTGATGTCTTCTTTCTTCACAGACTTGAGGTTTGCCCTCAGGTCCATGGAGCCCTTGTTCTTGGCTCCAAAGAGAGCTCTCATCATCTCGTCTACAGGCACTCTCGCCTTCCTCAGCGCTGGCTTCTTGAACTTCCCTCCAAGGTCCTGCACTTTCAGATTCAATTCATTGATCTAGAGCGGGTAATTGTGAGTTAAGACAGGGTTCATTTTCTGTTTGTATGTTTCTATTTAAATCCGCTGACATACGTCTCTGTTGTTCTAGGTGACTTTGGCTTCGCAGTCATATCGCTCCTCATCCACCATTTCAATCTTTGCATGAATCTCCTTACAGAGATCCTGCAAAACAAATTGCCGCACTTTTAAGCGCAGGAGCCACACTCTTGCACGCCATGCTTGACCTCCTCTGATAATTTTTTGTGACTCACCTGTAAGTCATCCAAGGGTAGACCTGTGAGCTGCAGCTCTTCCTCTTTTGCCGCCTTCTCTGCCTCCATCTCTTCCATCGCCCGATCGAGCAAAAGCATCTTGACGTGTCCGAATTAACACAGAGTAGTTTAGGGGAAACTGCACTTCGGAAATATACTGTACATTTTGTAATGTGTTGTTATGAAGTGCTTACCTTCAATGAGAGCTTGCGGGAGGCTGAAATATTGCATATCACACCTGACGTTTTTTGCAATAAATAACAATATTAATACAACCTTTTGCCAGATAAATCACAAATTCATCTTCTGTAATTATTAAAATAGGTTTTATAGTTTGATAGAATATGTCATTATGCTATAGCTTACTCTCTAAGGTGACGTGATAATGTGACTGGATGATCCCTGTAGACTCTCACTAACAGCAGCTCAGCTACATTATAAATTATTATAACATTATTTTTACATTGCATTATTTTTCTTGACGAATGTGTGCTACCTTATCATATCATCAAAATGTCTCCTATATATGAAGGAACAAAACATCATTGAAAAGCATTTTATGCATCTCAAAACCTGAGCTCAATATGAAAGCAAAACATCAATATTGTTGTCAATATCAAAAGAGGCCAACAAGATTAATTTCACATTAAACTTCAGTGAGCAAGAAAACTTTTCTGTCTTTGGCAGCAGAAATGATTACTGAGAAGTTTATTGATGAGGTTAATTGATTTCATTTGTGTGAAGATGATGCAGTACTAATAGTATGATGATAAAGCACATTATGATTTTATCTTTTTAAAAAGGGAAGCTGTAAAGTGGGGTGAAAAGATTCGATCATTCAAACATGCAAATACTTAACTCCTGGTCAGGTTAGAACGATGTGACTATTCATAAACACACTGAGCGTTCAAATTAGTTTTTCGTCTACCTTTGCCTCTGCCTTTTGGCCAAGGACTGTTCGTGTATATGTAAGGATGAAGGAAGACAGACATGGAATTCAAACTACATTTCAAACTTTCAAAACTGTTTAGATTACATAGCACGGCGAGACGTGCCGGCATTTACTTACATTACTGTGATGGCCATGTGGAATTTGCTGGGAAATTTAAGATAAACAAGCACACAGGAGATACAGTTATTACTATGACACAAAAATGCTTTATACACACCAAGGAATACTTTTTTAAAAATTTGATTTTTAAATTGTAAAAAGCTTTAAAATAGTGTGATGACAGAACTTACTCATCAGACATTGTTGGATTCTTTAAAAAGAAAAAAATTATATACTGATGTGAAAAAGAAAAAAAAAGAAATCATTGATAAACAGGAAATGAGAGCATCAGTGTATGAGACAAACCACACAAATAAGACATCGCTTGGCTTTTATACTGTATGCGAGGCTTGTGCGCCAAAGATCCTCTACTGAACAGATAAGTTACTCCGCTAAATCTTCAGATTAAAAAATGTACCTGCTTTTTGCTGTTTGGGTGTTCTCTATTCAAATTGATCACACAATCCACAGATTGTGAGGCATCTCGAGGTAAATTCTGTGCAATGAAAATTTACTTCACTGACACAGTAACAGCATAATGACTGCTTTCAGGAAAAACAATGGTTTACATATTTACTCCTGTTCATCTCATACAGGCAACACGGCTGTTATTATTTCTTGTTGGTAACTTGATGCAGATAAATATGAAAGGTTAAATGAAAAGCAGACTGAGCAGATGTTTTCCTGTCACGATGCCATCTGTCATACCTTGAAATAAGAAAGTAGTGAGTGGTCTTCTCTTCCTCCGACTAATCAACCCTGTGACTTTTCCCTCCATTCTGACGTATTTGTGGGTTATGAAAATTAAGTCTGAAACCCAAACAAGATTTTTGACTGAATGTTCATTTAAATCCTGGACGGTGTCATCTGAGAGGAGTAACAGAAAACAAAATGTTATCACTGTTTAAAACATTCCACATGGTGTCCCTGTGTATCCAATATATTTATGAACTTGTGTCTGTTCTACAGTAGATGTCACATTGCTATTTTCAATGGCCTCTCTGCTGGTATGTCTGTCATGCATACAATGCTGTGAACACGCTCGGTCACCGTTAAACACATGGTCGGATTAACCTGATGGGCCCAGAGTGGAAATAAAACATTCTCATCAGGTACAGAGCACACAGCACGATAAAAATTACTACTGTGGAATATTCACCATGTGGGTAAAAATATGAGCTTAAACAATGTTGGAGTTAAGTGGGAGCAGGGGTGGCAATCCCCCCTCCACGTGCTAGAAAACATAAATTGTCCTCTTCTGGGGTGCCCTTCCAGTTAACAAACGTGGTAAAATGTCCTCCAGGGAGCCCTCTTCGTGGACAAAATGTCATACATTGCCATATAAGCCATGGAAACACCCGATCTTAGTCCCAACGCAATGACGTCTTATGATGGCAGCACTAGTTCGAAAAACCACAACAGAACTGGAATGAAACCATAACTTTGCTATGCTGTGATTATGGTTGCGTTTACTAACGAGTATTTCACACTTTCACTGTCATATCGTAGCTTTAAAACAATCACACATTGATGTCATTATTATTATATAATACATTATGTATTATTTATGTCTAAATATTTGGACAAATTGTACTTTGGTGCTTTGGCAAAACTGTTGCTGAAACCTTCATGGCAATAAAGCCAGTCAGAATTGAATTGAAAAATAAAAGTCATGGTATGCACAGTTGTATGAAATAATCATTAGCAAATGCAATCCTTGTTCAACATGTGGTTTAAGGGTTGTTTCCATGGCTACATGTCCAAGCTGGCTGACATGCTCGTGCATGCGACCTGGTCCCACAAAAAGGCCAAGTTTGAGTTCAAACACAGTACTTGGGGTCTAAAACTATATTTTGATTGGAAAGCACTCAGAGAGCGAAGACCCCCGCCAAGGCCAAACAATCCTCTCCCATATGTCAGTGGACCTGCAAATTGTGCTCACAGTTTGTGGTATAATTATGATGGTGTCAACATGTTGCTTCATATTCGTGTTAGTTGCAAGTCTGTTGCCTCATTAGTTACCTCCCGGGAGCATTTTTAAATGACCCCCACACCCTATTCCATAAAAATCCTCTAAAAATAAATCCTGGATCCAGCCAATGATCCGGCTCACCACAAAAATCAAATCAATTGTTCCTAGGCCATTTCACACCTCTTGTTTCTTCTATGTAAAGACATCAAAGACGAAAGGTCCCAGCAGTGCCGCAGAAGAAAAAAAAATCCATCCCTTTCCCCATCCCAAAGAAAATCCTTAAAAAAAATCCTTGGTAGCTAGCTGTGCCGTAGGCTACTTTTCTTAATAAATCCATGGTATATATTATAATGTTGTCGTACACTTGTACAATGACAATAAAAAGGATTCTGATTCTGATTCTAATTCTGTAGACTATTTATGTTTTGAGCTTAGTGGGAACTTTGGCATGTTATTGAATGAAAATACTAATATACATCATTTAACAAGTTTAACAAGTACCACGTTTACTTATTTTTGCAGGCTTACATTTGCTAAATAATTTTTTTTTAAAAATGCAAAGTATGGCTGAAGTCAATGGCAAATGTCATCAATTGTTTAGGTATTTATTCCTGAAAATAAATTACTTTAGAGACCAAACTTTTGATCTGACAGAAAAATTTGAAAAAAAAAAAAGTCAAGGATCATCACAGTAATTGTCATGATTCCCAAGAAGGACATCAATGAGTGTCACCAAATGTCATGGCATCCAGTAGTTATTGAGAGATTTTACTAAAAACTGCAAAAGTCTACTTCATGGTTAGCTCAGCTGGCTTCACCATCCGTAAAACACAAACCATAGAAAGTTCTGTTCCTATCAATCCACTAGATGTTGAGACTGATGAGTGAAAACTTTGTCCTATCTGCTATATCGATATTTTTTCAACTTTGTGACAACGATTGACGTTAACAGAAAACACATTCCCAAAGGTGACGTGTTCCATAATAAAACATAAATGCAATAAAATTTGTTAATGAAAATATAATATTTCTCTTTCGTCTGTCAGGATGTTTACAGGGTTGTGTACCGTGTGTGGAGTTGTTGTGACTGATTGCTCTGTCATCACTTTCAGGTTGGGCATGTTTACAGTAATATTTTGGTACCCTTGTGTCTTTTGTTTCGCCTGAAAACAGAAAACTCAAATGTTTTGGGTCATATACAGTATACTGTGTGTGTGTGTGCATTATGGAATTTTCAAAATATGCAGCTACAATCATGGGAGAGAAACTAAATACTGACGTTTTGGATCCTATTTTCTCTTTCTTTTTATGAGACAGTTGTCATTTCCTTTTGAGTGTTGGAAAGTCATTCCTACAGCACTGACCTTGAAGGTTTCCCCCTCCTCTCACATGCATCATTTTTGGGAGAGTGATGTTATGTTTTGTGGGCCTACGAGAGCAAAGGCATGTTTTTTTTTTATAGAAGCAGGTAACAGTAAGAGACAGAGTGCAGCACACTTTTTGGTCTACAATGTAGTATTTATTGGCAATAACAAAACGGACAAAATACAAATATAAAGAAATTAAGCAACCAACACAACCCACAATTAGGTAATACATATAAAGTCTGGTTGGGCCATTGTATCCCTGACAGCACGTGAGTACTTCAATGTACCTTCCTTTACCTGTAAGTAAGGTAAAACCGGTTCTTAGTGATGCGCATGTGCACTACAGACCCTAACGCTGCCTTTAAGTAGCCCCGGATACTGTCCTTTATTGAGTAACAGCCAAGTATATTACAAAAAAATGAACAAGTTCTCCCTTCGCTGCTTATTATGGATATGTATCCATCTGTGTCTAGTGTAGTTGTTAAAGATCTTATTTTTCTAAACGCAGGAACAATCGTGGATATGGTTTCAATTGAAGCGCAAGCTTACGAGGTACAGTGAAGGCAGCACACGCGAACTCCTGAAAACTCATTCATCACGGGCTGTATGTTCGAGCTAACCGTCGGCTGCACGCGCTAACCTGCGACATGTGTAATGACAAGAAACGTGTTCATGGCCCTATAAGTCGGTGGTAACGTCACCCTGTAAACGGTATCTGCTTAGCTTTAATATGAACACATGAATATTTCCAGATTTAACGACACTTGTCTGCCTGGTGTACTGGGAAATCGCGTCTCGTGTTATGGGAGAGACACGGAGGTCAGGCGCGCGGTGGGCTGTCAGCGACGATGTCCGAGCTAAACGAGCCTGCTACCGCTTTAACAGCTGTCTTCTGACATTATAGCACCGGTGAGAATGAAGCTGTTTGCAACGGGAGTTCTAAGTGATGCTATATATTTGCCATACGGGTGGTGGCTTTGCGGCATGATTGCAAAAACATGGCCGGTCAGGTAGAGCTAAGGAGATTGTGACGGCAGTTCACCCAGCCTAAGTGGCTTTCATGGCTAACGCTTGCTCTGCTAACACACGCTAGCTAAGCAGTTGCTGACATGTCCACAAGCTGTAATCCAACAGGAAAAAAATAAAAATATGTGAACCAACTCTATGAGCTATTTAGAGTTAAGCCAGAAATTAAATTCTTGTTTAGCAGAGACGAGCTAACTTATCAGCTAGTAACCATCTAAACAGGGGAAGAGGCTCTCCACACTGTCAACAACACATGGCCATTTAATCGGCTTCTCACCCTTCAGTCTAAACCTTTGTCACTGACAGCAGCCTTGGCTACAACCTTTGAAAAGCTACTCAGACATTTATTTGGGTTATTGACATTTTTGTTCACAGAGCAACTTGAAAATTCAATCATGCCTGGGAAACTGAAGGCCAAAATAGTGGCAGGACGCCACTTGCCCGTGATGGACAGAGCAAGTGACCTTACTGATGCTTTTGTAGAGGTGAGTTAGGCTTCCAGAGCTAAAATGTTGTTTTTTTTGTTTTGTTTTTTTTTTTTTAATTTAAAACCATTGACATCTTGATATTTAGTTTCAGTGTGAAACTAAAGTCATGTTCATTATTTAGAAGATGTGGCTGTTTATTTTTTTTCCAGGTTAAGTTTGGAAATACAACTTTCAAAACGGACGTCTGTCCCAAGTCACTCAACCCACAGTGGAACTCAGAGTGGTTCAAATTTGAGGTAAATTGAGCGTTTCTTCTTAAACCTCTTATGGAGTAAAACCATGTTGGAGTATTATTTTAAAACATTACATATTTTGAATGGCTTTTATCCTCTCTTAAATGCACATCTCTGCTCCCCTTTGTCTTTTTTCCCCTCTCGCTTTTCCTTTGCTGTCTAGGTTGATGATGAGGACTTGCAGGATGAGCCATTACAGGTCACGGTGTTGGACCATGACACTTACAGTGCTAATGATGCCATAGGGAAAGTTTACATTGACATTGACCCTCTGCTGTGTAGTGAGGCTGCCTCTGTCATCTCTGGCTGGTTTCCCATCTATGATACCATCCACGGTGCGAAAACAAACTAGTGGTACCATAATAGTTCTACATTTTACTCCCTTGCTTTGTATTGCTAATTTTTTCTGTATTTTTTTCTCTTATTGTTAGGAATCAGAGGGGAAATCAATGTCCTTGTCAAAGTGGAGCTTTTTAATGATTTGAACCGCTTCCGACAGTCATCTTGTGGGATCAAGTTCTTCTGCAGTATGTCTGACTTGACCTTTCCTTCACATTTTTCCATTTTTTTGTTTTCAGTTTAACAATACATCACAAACAACTTATGTGGATAGAATGCTGATTAAAAATACATATGATGGCTACTCAGAAGCAATTCATAAAACTATTTAATTTGATGTGTTTATCTTTGATGAAGTAGGTGTGACTGATGTTCCTAGTCAGTCTTACAATAAGCGCACCAGCAGAATAATGCTGTAATTTATTAAATCAAAACATGCGAGCACCAACAGCATCTGTGCACTGACTCTGAAACTATAAAGGAATTAAGCAGAGCCCGACTGATATATCTGTATTGGCTTATATGTTATCAATGTTGGCCAATATCCAAAAATTTGGTTGTAAAATTTATACTGCAGAAACAGATGGGGTCATTCAGGGTAAATTTCCAGTGAAGGTTACCGTTTTAGTGCACTGCTCTATAATTCAAGTCAGTTAAAGTTAATTGTTAATCTGTAAAGTATTTTGCCTCCGTTGAATATCTTTGTTACAAATATTTGATAACCTCATTTGAGTGATCTGTGAAAACATTGTGCATATCAGCCAATACTAGATTTTTTACTCCCTGATATCAGTATCGGCTCCAAAAATTTTATTTTCGTTGGGATCCAGAGTTAAGAATACGGTTTTCATTGAACCTAAAATCCTTTCCCTCTGTGCTTGTCTGATTGTGTATGTCAGCCACATCCATTCCACGGTGCTACAGGGCAGTTATGGTGCATGGGTTTGTGGAGGAACTTGTAGTGAATGAAGATCCAGAGTACCAGTGGATCGACCGTATTAGAACTCCTCGGGCCTCCAATGAGGCCCGTCAGAGGCTTATCTCTCTCATGTCTGGTAAGGAGAATGACAGTGATCCTCCTTTCATGTTAGTATGCATGAAGAGAAATTTGTTCCTCCTCATTTCTCCCTTGTTAATGTATGTGTGTTACCCCTTTTATTTAGGAGAGCTGCAGAGGAAAATAGGGCTTAAGGTGCTAGAGATGGGTGGGAATGCAGTAGTGGGCTATTTGCAGTGTTTTGACCTGGAGGGAGAGTCTGGTCTGGTGGTCCGGGCCATAGGAACTGCCTGCACACTGGACAAAGTCTGCTCTGGAAGCGCCCCAAACACCACAACACATGTGCACCCTAACACAGCCCCTGCCTCCAATGCTTGCAATTCCCCTTCCAAGGACCCAAAGGAGTGAGTATGAACCAACAACACAAGCATGCACCCTGCCCACTTTTCATGTGCAAGTTTTTCTGTAAATCCAGTTTGTGAGAATGGGGAAAGATGCTTTGCGTGTGCTCGAGAGGGGAGAGTGTGTGGACAAATCCTGTAAGTGACGTCTGTTTATAACTCTAGCGGTTATGTCCGTGTGTGTCTCGGTATCTTTGATTCCCTTTAGTAATTTGTGTGTCTACTTTGTCACATGTAATGCATCATGAAACTAATGAAACTAACAGCACACCACATATCCTGAGACACACACATGCACACATGTATAGTACACACACTGCCATCCTCACCC
>KV751345.1:6928943-6979108 GCA_001698575.1 Mola mola
TCTGTCAGCCTGGCTACAGTGCTGAAGAGAAACCTGGGGTTGCTCTTGTTTTTTGTATTAGTGCTGTGTTTTTAAGCTTTCTTTCCAGGCTAGGTGAAAATCTTCTAAGTTGCTGGAATGCCACTTTCTTTCTAATTTCCGTGACGTCTGCTTTAAGGCACGAATTTGAGAATTATACCACGGAGCCAGCCTCCTCTGTTTTATTACTTTCTTCTTCAGAGGGGCAACAGTATCAAGATTTGAACACAGCGAGGCCATAGTGCTAATCACGAGGTCATCAACCTGGGCATGGGAGAAGTCCTCAATTGAATTTAGACATGGCATTGTTGCAAATGATGACAGAATATTCTCTTTAAATTTTGCCACAGCATTTTCAGATAAACATTTTCTATAGCCGAATATATTCCTAGATGCTGTGCAGTCAATTCATGTAAGCTCAAATGTAATGAGGTAATGGTCAGACAGAAGAGGGTTTTGAGGAAAAAACTGTTAACTCGTCAATTTCAATGCCATATGTTAAAACAAGATCAAGGATATGATTGAAGCAGTGAGTGGGTTCATTGACATGCTGGGAAACGCCAATCGAGTCTAATAATGAGAGAAATGCAGAACTAAGGCTGTCACTTTCTATAACTACATGAATATTGAAATCACCCATTATAATGATTTTATTTGTACTGAGTACTAACTGATAGAAACTCATAAAACTCTGATAGGAACTCGGTGGACGATATACTGTAACTAGCAGAACTGTTTTTTCGACTTTCCAGTTTGAATGAGAACGACTGAGAGCGAGGTTTTCAAAAGACCTATAGTCAGATTTTCGTCTAGGTTTGATTAATAATCTGGACTGAAATATCGCAGCCACTCCTCCTACTCGACCTATGGTACGAGGAATGTGAAAATTAACATTTGTGGGGGGTGTAGATTAATTTATGCTGACATACTCATCCTGCTGCAGCCAGGTTTCAGTGATACAAAATAAATCAATGAGATGATCAGTTATCAGATCATTGACTAGCAGAGATTTGGATGATAGTGATCAAATAGTCAACAATCCACATTTAATTGCGGTATTATTTAAATCTGGTTATATAATGTGGTTGTTTTGATTTCAGTTAAGTTTTTGTTTTTAGCTCCTCTTCTGTTTACTTCAGGTTTAATAACTTTTCTAAATTTAGGTGGTCGGGGGACAGACACAGTTTCTACAAACATAGATATAGACATAGACAGAGACTCTATTCTATTCTTGGCAGGCAACCGCTCTGACTGAGGTGCAGAGAAGCGTGTTAGACTGCAGCTCTGTCTCCTGGTCTCGACTCGGGAATGTCAGAGTTGTAACGTTCTAGTAAATTCTTTCAGATTTCTAGATATGAGAGCGGCCCCATCCACGGTGGGATGAACGCCATCTCTCCGAATCAGACCAGGTCTCCCCCAGAAAGTCTTCGTGTTATCTATGTTTTCGGGACACCATCTCGACAACCAGCGGTTGAATGACGACATGCGTGTACATACTTGTCATCACTGGTCAGATTGGGGAAAAGAGTTTCATCCAAGTATTAAAATCTATGGTTATATTTTGGCTGTCTTATTTTATCCAAATGCTTTTATCTGCATAAAATGGCTTTAATTCCTAAACAGTAAATGCCATATATTTGTGACACCTCTTAATTTAAAGCTGAAAGTCTGCACTTTTATCACATCTTGATTGTTTCATTTCAAATCCATTGTTGTGGTCTGTAGAGGAAAAATGATAGAAACTGTCATTATCCAAATACACTTTGACATAACTGTGTTCAGTTATTTGAAGACTTTTTCCCAGTTTGAGCTGATTAAACAGTCGAACCCTGCCTGCTGAGGGACACACTTTAACGTCACGCTTCCTCTCTCGCTCTGTTCAGACTCCAAGCTGTGGTCGTGGCCCGGTTACCTGCTCGAGTTGGCAGTCTGGTCGCTCCTCATCTTCGGAACGATTGTGTGCTTTGACCTGAAGCTGGATACCAGCAAAAAAGCCATCTCCTCCAGGACAGGTGTGTGTTTGTAAGAGGACATATTTTAAGACAGAAACTTGCATTTTGTGTTGTTGTTTTTTTTATGCCTTACACATAAGGCATCAAAATTCTTGACACCACAATATCTCTGGAACACCTTGGGGCAGTTTATTAAAATTTGTCACAAACGTTCACTCGGAACCGAGGATGAGCTGATCTGATTTTAGTGGTCATCAATCAAAGGAGAGGGTTGCTGTTATCTCACATCCATTGCATGCTTGTAAATGCTAAATTTTAGGAAGGCTTCAAAGGAATTTTGTTGAATTTTGACGCTTATTTTGTTGGTCAAAGTCACTCTGATATATTAAAACCCCTTTTGGTCTAAAGTCAAGAATTCATATGCTAATTATGGCAAAATCAATCCAAACAAATGTCTAACAGGATAAAGAAGACGGAGTCATGACATTTTATCTCTAAAAGGTCAACTTCACTATCACCATCATTTATGAACAGAAGGGGAGATTAGATTGTGTGGCTCATGTGCTGATGGATGGAAAAAATGTGTGTGAGGCCTCCGTGTTTTAGATTTTGAATAGAAGCTGGAGCTTGATTGGTGCGCAGAAGCACGAGGCTGTAATTCTAATTTGTTTTCTGTGCCTGCAGCATTCACATACCACCAGTTTAACCAGTTTCTGAAGACTGCCACTATCCCCTGTGTCTGGATCGGTATTCTGTCTCTCACCTGGGAGATGGTCACATCCATGTTCAGGTAGGACTCTCATGTTAGTGAAGTGCATTTTAAAGGTAAATATGTTAGCATGCAAAAATCACAGAAGTATGATGTGTTTCTGCAGGTGTGCTTGTGTGTCTGGGTTCCTGAAGAGGTTTTGGGGAACCATCCAGTGGACTGTGTTTGGTGCCGCCGCAGCTGCTATGTTCACCATTAGTCTGGTGGGTGCTGTAACAACTCATTAACTCACCACCCCCACTTTTAATTTTTTAATCAATGTCAATCAATAGCTCTCTCGTGTCCTCACTTTATGAATGTGTTTTTCTCCAGGTGCCGTTCACCTACATCGAGTACGACTCTAACGCGAGGTTATGGCCAGGAGTGCGTCAGACTTTTGACCTGGTGAATCGCTACCAACTGGTCAACTCATATGGCCTGTTCAGAAGGATGACCGGTGTGGGCGGGCGGCCAGAGGTTGTCATCGAGGGCAGCTATGATGGAGTGTCTTGGACGGTGAGAAAATTGCGGCAAATTTCACTTAAAAATGTATAACTCTTGAGATTGCAGGAGGCAGAAGCGCTGCTCCAGGTTTATTCAAGCAGTGTCCTGTTCTTTCTCTTTTATAATCACAAAAAGAGTTGATCTTCAAAATGAAGTCATGAATTTGTAATACATCGTCTGTCATTGTATGTGTTGCTATTTAATGCTGCATTCACTTGGAATCTGGCAGATGGCAAAATGGATATTATTTCAGTATAAGAGAGCAGGATGGTAAAATTTTAGGGGGCTAGCAAAAAATATGGGTCACCGTTGAAAGTAAGAAATTTTTTTAACCTTTTGCTGCCCCCCCCCCACAGAATTCACAACTGGACGTTACATAGGCCCTCAAACGCCTCATTCATCAATGAGACAAGGTGGCTGATATCGACAATGAGAAGCTGATTAATTTGGTGCAGCAGTAGAGTTGTATGACCAGGAAACCTACTGAGATGTGACTAGAAAAGCTGATATATGGTAGAAAATAAGCATAGAGCCGGGTGGAACACCAGGTGGACCATATGGAAAGTGTATTATGCTACTGTATATTAGCTACATTAGCCTGTCTTAATTAAGAGAAAGCTGCCTTTTAAAGCCATATGCACTACTGAAATATTTATATAACAGTAGAAACAAAATGATTTTATTCCCCTTTTTGTAAACAAAATTACATCACCATGGCTACATATCGTCATGCACACTCTGTTTTGTCATCCTGCTGTGCTGTCGGGCCGTTTATTGCCTCTCGTTCCGTTCAGGAGGTGTCGCCTTGTTGTCTGCCGCCTACTGGATTCCATATGAATGCAGCATAAGCAGGTCAATGCTTATTCTGCAACTGTAAGTTAAATAAACCGTCACATTGTGTGACAATCAGCTAATCTCTGTCCCTTTCTGTTTTGACAGAACTGACACATTTTTGGATAAATTCGTACCGGATAAAAAGTTCATCAAAACTAAATCACAAACAGGAGCAATAATTGGTCAGATTTCTGCCTTCAGTAGGTCACTTTTTTGTAATCTGTACATGTCATGATTTTTTGTTCTGTGTAAAGATGGACAATATGAGAGCTCCCCAAAAGTGAAGCCACAGTGCCTCGCTTGCCCTCTGGTGGTGGGCTGCAGTAAAGTCATAAACCTCTCCTTCACAACTATACGGACTCGGGCCAAACTTAAAACTCAAAGCAGCTTTCTCTAGTTTCAGGTGGTTGTTATCATGCTGGTGTATGTCCAAGTTTTTAATTTGTTTCTTGATGCAGTAAAAGCAGAGTAAAAGGTTTATGCAACGCGACTATTCTGCTTCACTGTTAGGTATCTATATCAGTATTTTCTCCTTTTTCTTCTGCAGGAGATTGAGTTTATGTATAAGCCAGGGAACCTAAGTGCGGCTCCTGCTGTGGTGACACCTCACCAGCCAAGACTGGACTGGCAAATGTGGTTTGCAGCCCTCGGGACTCATACACAAGCTCCTTGGTTTACCAGCCTCATGTACAGACTGCTGCAGGGAAAACAAGATGGTATGCAGTTGTTTTTGTGTTGTTTTTTTTCCACTGTGCATCTTTCAAGGATGCTGCACTTCTTGGCAAAGTGAATCTTACACTAACGCTCATATCTGGTGTGGAGCAGTTTGTCAAGCTCCAAACAGCAGTTTCTCACCAATTGGTTCTCACTTGCTGCCTCCTAGTGGTAGTCTCAGGAAAATGCATGCTGCAGACACCAGTGCACAAACTGTTGTACCCTCTTGACATTTGATGGTCAATCATTAAAAGGAAATATTAATTACTATTACCACTGAGTGTGTGTGACTCAGCCTTGTCACACCCAGTGACCAGTTTTACAGGTACCTACAGGTTTTTAACCCATGGACTACATGTAATAACATAGATTATGTCTCTAGCCGAGACGCTTCAGTGTGACATTACCATTTAAATTCTAGTTTGTTTGTTCTTTTCTTTTTAAGAGTTAGTAAATGTCTGAAAACTTTGTTTTATGTTCTGCAGTGATAGAGTTGATCCAGACAGATGTATCTCTGTATCCGTTCCATCAGCAGCCCCCTGTTTACCTACGAGCCCACCGCTACAAGTACTGGTTTACAAAACCAAAGGCTGACGGGTCAGTGGTCTGTCTCTGTAGCACACTTTACACACTGAATCTAGTAATGCTTGGCTCTGAGGTGACCTGTGTGCCCTGAAAGAATGTCAGTCAACTCATGACAAGATTATTTCAAGCTTCAAATTCACTTTTTAATCTCTAAAATCACACTTAAACATGAGGATACTAACAGTTCACTGGTCTCTATTGGCAGTCCTTACCCACAGCGGTGGTGGAAGAGGATTTATAATGAGGAGTTCTATCCCACAGTGCAACTGGGCAGCGTCGTCCTAGAGAGCATGCTCAATCATCATGGACTCAAGGTAAACTTTGTCTTGATGTATTGCTGAATTTTAACTGTATTCAGTTGAAACTGCACATCTTTTATAGTAATGATCAATATTAATCTTGTGTACAGGACAAATCACCGCTGCGTCGTACATCCAACACCTCTGTTGCTCAGGCAGTCAGGTGGGTACGCTCCCAGGTCAGGGGAGTTCCCACCCACTCACTGATCTGGACCATCCTCGCCTGCAGCATCACCATTTGTCTGCTCCAGCAGTTACAGCGCAGAAGTAAACTCACGAGTGTGAGTGGTCGTGCAGAAGATGCACCCGACAGCTCTTCAGAGCATCGCAGGAAGACAGCGGAGGAGGAGGAGGAGGAGGAGGAGGAGGAGGAAGAAGATGGAGATAAAAGTGAAAATGAGGGGGAGGAGGAAGACACTTTTAAGGGTGATGAAGAGGATGAGTAGGGAGACAGGAAAGAGAGATGAAAAAAGGAAGCCTTAAAAAAAGTCACAGTTAACCTCTTCTCAGACTGTTCTCACCAGCTGCCTTCATATAACATCACCAAAATGACCACAAAAAAGCTCCTCAGAGCATGTTTGTATTTATGGCTCTATAGGTTGTGGACAGATTTGTTACTTGCTTCCTCCCACCTCCCCTCTTTAATGCATATTATTATTCCTGTAGCAGTTGCAGACACCAGAAGCCACTCGCTTAGCTCAGCACATCCTCCATCTCTTTAATGATCAGCACAATAGTGAGTCAACCAACCACCAAGTGAAATCTCAGTCTAGTCATGTTTAAAGTCGAGAGTATAATGTCGGACGGGTTCTGTTTGGCCCCGTTCAGAGCATGAATGTGTGCTCATGTTGCTCTTTGTCTCCTGTCTGTGGTGTGCGTTGTTGCACTTGATGTATATTTTGTCACTGATGTCTCTTTCTCTATGTACAGAAACAAAGCAACTCGGCACTTTTTCCTTTTTTTGTCACATATCTTTTGTTTCTGTCGCTTGTCATTAATGAAATGTAACACAAATTGATGTATTTTTATTTTTTAAAAAACTAGAATAAAGTGAAATGGAAGCAGTTCAGTTTTTTTTATTTAAATATGCATAACAATCATATTTTTTTATTGTCTGCTTACATGACAATGAAGAAGATAGTGATTATATTGTAAGTCGTTTTAGACTTGATAGAACTATGCCAACAAGCTAATAATCAGCTTTAGTGATACAATAAAGCAGCAATACATCATTCAGAGTTACTCAACATATGTAATCATTCTCTGAATCAGCAGATTTGTGACTACTGAATGTGTCTGCGTTGTCCGCTTCACCACTTCAGTATTCCAGGACAGTACTTGTCGATCAGAGACTGGTAGTACGGCTTCAGCCTCTCCACGTCGGGCAGCTCGGTGCTCTTGGTGTACAGGTCGAATTTGCTGTGCAGAGGAAAGGAGAGAAGCTCCAGGTCACAACGGCGGGGAGAATTGTGGGAGAGGAAGACACACTCACTTGAACTCTTGCACCCAGGGCAGCATGTGCAGGTCTTTGTCGTTGCACAGGTTCATGTAGTCTCCGTGGGAGTGCCAGGGGTAGAAGGAATGGAACCGAATCATGTACAACCCCTGAGGAGACACAGAAGGAGCTGAGCCTGTAAGCACTGCAGCTGATTTCTGCTCTGCTGCAGAGATGACCCGTAAACAACGTAATCATTTACTCGCCTCCTCCGGGATGGAGCAGTTGTTGAACTTCATAACTCTGTAGAGATACTCTGAAGACAAGGGACCAGGAGTTCAGGCAAGGCACTAAATAAACAGCTGCCTCACTGGCACACTTTACTCTCACAAACGGTTGTGTGGCTGAATATCTCTTACCATCGTGACCCCAGGACATGAGCACATTGTCGAACCCACACTTTGGTTCGTAAATCCCACATTTGGTACTTAACAGAGAGACACAAAAGGCATCATTTAGGTTGATAAAGGTTGCAGCTACAGGTAACCTTGGTAGTGAAATTAAAAAGAAAATTATTTTACTTTTGAAGGTTAATGACTTGTTTTTGCTCTCTCATATAAAAAGACTTGGTAACTATCAAGTTTCATATTTACAAAGCAACCCAGGCCAATCAGACTGTGCACAGTGAACATTGTCACGTTAAAACTGGGGGTGTAAATCACTGATTCTTTGGACAAAGATCCGATATTTCCCTGATATCGCGAAATCCGACGCGATAGGATTGCAACTCTATTCACGGGCCTGCCATTGATTTCTGACGCTAAGTTTTACCCAGTTCACACAATCAGTGACAATATAACCTAATAAAAAGTGTATTTTTGGTATGAACTCTAAGTCTTATTGCAAAAGTCTTTTCAGATATTTAAGTGACAATCTTTTAAACAAACTTGAAACAATGTTTTGCACTCTACAAAACAAAAGTTTTATGTCACTCGTATTAAAGTTGCTGCTCTCTGCTGGCCCTGAGCATTGTTTGGCAGCAGATGAGGCGCACCTGGGCGGAAATGTGCAGTACAAGTTTCAAAATAAAGGCATATCTTAAACACGGGGACATGGATCGATTGTTTGATTTTAAATCGATTTGATTAGATCGTTGGTCGGCCAATCGACATGTCAATCTAGACCAATTAATCGCTGCACCCCTAAACGAAAACACAAACTTGTATTTGGGATTTTTGTCATCTGGGTTATCCAGGAAGGTGTTGTCTCTGAACACGACGGAGTTTTGAAACTTGCAGCCCACTGGGAAGGTGTCGCCTACAACAGCCCACTGCATGCAGAGACTGCTGTGAGGATTCAACAGATCTCACCATGAAGAATGTCAAGAGACAAAGACATGCTGTGTTCAGGCAGCCTGCCTCTTACCTGGGGTTCATCCCAAAGAGCCATAATCTTTCCAACATCATGGATCAGGCCCACCAACTGGAACCAGTCTGCGCAGGGACAGTGAGGACTGAGTACCAGACTTGTACCAGACTTTCTGCATGTCCAGTGCCCTGTGGTTCTGCCTGTCAACGGTACCTTTGTCTGGGTGTGCTTGGCGGATGCCCTCGGCGGTCTGGAAGGCATGGAAGGAGTTGGGGAAGTCCACGTCGGGATCGGACTCGTCCACCAGCTGGTCCATTGACAGGATGGCGTCCATCATCCCCATCTGAGTGTGCGTGCAGCCTGTCCATTCAGAGTGCTGCAGCAAGGTGAGAGGACATTCAGAGATATCCTGTGACTATTTGAAAGCCTTTCCTCAGAAAGGAAAGTGACCACAGATGGAACAGGAAAGTGTCCTTGTGGAACATTTCCTTGACGTCTCACTGAGAGACAGCCTCTTTTTTCAGATCTTTTCACTGGAACTGCTGGCATTTAGGGCAGGAGAGGAGCAAGTTCTGCATTTTCAGATTTATCTGTCTGATGCACCACTATACACTCCAATACATTGGTTGTATTGGATGGGCTTTAATCATCTGGATCCCGAAAAGAGGCGTTTAAGGACACTTTTGGAACAATTTGCTCACCTTGAGTTTGACAAAGTCCACTGTCTGGTTTGTGTGCATCAGCTTGTACGTGTTGAAGACGCGGTCAATCAGAGTTCCACTCTAAAACACACACACACACACACACACACACACACATGCAATGCAATAATACAACATTATCTCAAGCTAACTCTTTGTTGTTGTTTTGTTTTGTTTGAAGTATAATTTCAAGTCATGCACTGTATGACTTCACTTATAGAATTATTTTAGGTAAACAAGCACAGTAAATTGTTTGTCTGCAGGGCAAATACAGAGCAGTAGGATAAAAAAAAAAAAAAAAAAAAGGACCAGTCTACCTTTTTTTGTGTCTGACAGTTGTTAGAGGAAAAATCATCATTCCTCACTTCAGATCTGTTACATTCATATTCAAGTCAGATTTTCATTCTGAGTAGATAATCCACAGGTAAACTGTAGGCTTCTGTGTGCAGCAGTTATAGTGAAATTCCAATTTTGCTGATTCAAAATTCCTCACCCCTGGCCTCAAATGAATATATTAACATTAAATTAAGTGTCATCGGCTGACGAAAGGCTTCTGAGCTCACCTCAAAGTTTCTGTAGTCCTCCTTCTCTTTGGTGTCTTTCTCTGCCAGATTTGGCCGATACGCCAGCGACGGGTCTGGACCCTGCATGTGAAGTGATAGGCAGGAGAGGTACCATTTTCAAGTTTAGCAAATAATCTAGAAATGTTAGTTTAGTCTTGAGAAGAGATGAGAGAGCAGTATGTATTGAGGCCAAACATACGATGTTGATGACCCTCATGGCTAACAGATAGAGTCTGTGTTGTGCTGTTGGCTGAACACTTTCCCGCCCGTTTAATCTGTACCAATTTTTGACCTGCACTTCAGGCCTAAATAGAGAGTATGCCAGTGTTCAGTTATACTTTAACCCAGCCAATCATACGGGGGTGCCCTGCGTTGCCCCTTGGCCTTGAGTACGTGTGTGTCTATCCCAGGAAGAGTTTCTCATTGATCAGCATGTCACCCGTTTGGACTGATGTAGAATGACATAGCAGTTCTTTGTTCCGCTGTTAGGTTATGTATTTTCAACAATATATTATTTAAAGGAAACACTGTCACAGATTGACAGGTTTGTTTTTTGTCAAGGACCACACTCACACTATCAAATAAAATCAAGCATTTTGTTTATTCATTTGAATTTCTGAGACGCCACAGAACACATATACGGGGGTGCTTACTGACTGTTTTATTGGGTCACAACAAACACACACAATCTTGTATGTGATCAGTGAGAAGGAAGTCTGTTATGTTTGTCGGACCGGAGGTAAAATTAAGCGAAATGTTCAATCGAGCCTCAGTTAATGACGAGATGTTCATTATTTATTGATCCCTGCCCCGTTAGTCCTGAGTCACACCAGGCCACCAGGTGTCCCTCTCACTGTCAGCTAAATTTGTGAAAGTCTTTATAATGCCTGCTTTAAAGGGTTGTGAAAACTGCACATCAGCTCTCAATCTGATCTGACATTCTGTGTATTTGAGCGAGTTTAATTTTGGTTGGCAGCCAGACTGTTTGCTTCTCTTGGAGAGGTCGTTGCCCATATATATATATATACACACACACACACACACACACACACACACACAATCAAAGATGACACAAATATCTGAATGGGTATAATGTTTCGAGATTTTAATGTTCCTCTGTCTGTGTGAAAATGAAAACCAAATGCATGAGCTCTCTAACAAGCTGCAACAGTGGCGTTTACGGAAAACGATCAGAGCATTTTCCATTAGTTTTACTTTTGTTTTACTCAGGGTTAGATGTAGGGCTGGAGCAGGCGAGTTCCAACGTTGAGATCTGATTGGCCACCTTAGAAGCCACCACACATTCCCAAATTACTGTCTGACATTGAAGTTAGATCCTCAGTAAACCAGGTTATCAGCTTTGGCGGGTTTTTTTTTTGGTTTTTTTTCTCAGATTTGAGCTGTGTGGAATCTGACAAACAGCACAGCCTACCAGTCTTCTGTTACCGGCTCCTCATACGTTAATCACTATTACGATAACACACGTCACATCTCAGCATATGCTTCATTCACAAAAGTGTCTTTAGGTCAAACCTGTGGTTATGTTTTCACCCAAACATTGATCTTCCCTAACCCTAACCAAGTAGTGACTACAAAGAGCCGGAAGGTCAAAAGGTCAGGATCCAAATTAGCTCTGTGTCTGTATCAAAACTGTAGCATTTGTTTCATGGGCCAGTTAATACCCCCCACAAAAAAAATTCACAGAAATCCGTCCATCCACAGGATTGACAAAGGTATTTACCTTTAAAGGTACACACCACATTTCATCCAAATCCATTGAAAAAGTTTTACGAGTCGTGGTTGTGATGCCACCTGTTCCTCTCCATTGATGCAAGATGCTTTCACATAAATGTGACCAAAGCATGAAAATAAAAACTGCCCTTGGATCATCATATTTCTTCAAATTCTTTCAAATTTGGGAAGGTTAAGTCATAATGATGGATTCTAACTAATCCTGTTGAAGTCCAAATCTGCCCAGAAACACTGTTTGATGAGCGTCTGAAAAGTAGAACCTGATCGATATATCGGTATCGGCTTATATGTGATCAATGTCAGCCAATACTAAAAAATATGGTTTTAAAGAACACATTGCAGAAACAGATGGTGCTTTATATTACATTTCCATTGACGGTTACTGTTTCAGTGCACTGCTGTCAATTAAGTCAGTAAAAGTTGATTGTTAATCTGTAAAATATTCTGCCTGCATTGCATACCTTTGTAACAAATATCCCTCATTTGAGGGATCGTTGTGAAAAATTTGTCTGTGTTGGCCGAAATAGAATCCCAGAACTTTCCAACACCCTGATATCGGGATCAGCTCCTATCGGTTAGGCTAGGTAACACACCCCAACACCCACCTCTTAGAATCTGACTTTCAGTGATCACAGGGAAAATGTACACTTTGAGAACTGGATGTAAAATCTGCAGGCTCAAACATTCACCTGGTGGAACGAGAAGAAAAACGTGTGACTGTGGGTGTGCGTCAAGAGAGAACACAGAGTTGTAATATTTTGGTGAACTTGTCAAAATCTGGGGCACCAGTTTGGACTTTTAGTTCTACTTATCCTTTTCCTCTCACTGTGTGTGTGTTTGCGTGTGTGTGTGTGTGTGTGTGCATTAATATTGAAAAGGTCACACTCGCACCTCAGACTGCTGTGACAGAAATAATACTCGTAAAGTTTTATTAAAACACTGCTATTATAAATACAGAATTTGATCAGAGTGGTTTACAAAAGGACACTTGTACAGGAAGGTTTAGTAAAGTGGAATATGTACATTAAGACACTTAATAATTTTAGTTAAATACCACATGGTTAAAATTCAGTTCACGCTTGATGTAAAGAACAATAAATTGCTTTCATGCATTCCTATTAATATTTGACCTGTGAGAAAAACTACAGCAACTGTAGTTATGCTGAACTGACACACATAAAAGCATGAGACTGTACAGCTTAAAATAACACTAAAGTAGTCAACATTTCTCATATTTAATTTTGGTAACGTTATAAGACCTCACGAATGATTAAACCGATCAAGACTCAACAACAGATTTGATACTGACAACCTTCAAAGTAATGTGTTGTTGGTTAACAGATTTGCAGGTAAAAGGCACACAGAAATTTAGCTGTCATCTGTCCTGTTCACTTGGTAAGAGACAAACTGCAGGCGGCCGGTCAATAGTTTGGGCTGTATGGTTATTTTAAGTGTTTGTGCAAACAGTGGGGATATGGGTGATGGATTAACTAGGTTTGATTGGAGTATGTTTGGGGTTTTCTTGTGCAGAAGTTGCTTTTGAGTGACGGTGGATTATCTCTGAGCTCAGGTCAATTCAGATCAGTGGGATCATTACTGACAACAGAAGTAAACCTGTAGGACATCTAGAATTTCTCCCTGTAAACAAACTGTAAATAATAAGCCACAACACTGTGCTCACCCACACCACCTCGATTTGAATTTCAAGGATATAGAAATTCTGGACTTTTACAACATGTTTTTAGAGTCAGTTCTCTTTCATGGAATGAGCCAAAGGTTTAACTAGATTAACTAAACCCGGATTTGGAGTTAATTCCAAATATGAGTACAGCTGGGTATTAAGGTGACTAACAAGACTTGACACACTAAAATAACCTGCAAAGCAAGAGTCATGCGTTGGATGGGACTATTTAAACTGCTGCCACTGCTATTGAGCTTCCCTGTTTGCATGCTTACTCCTGGCTAAAAATGACTGCTACATTATTCTGCTGTTTGCCAGTTAGAAACTCTGCCAGTGTCTGGTTTGGTGCTTAACAGTCTTTTTTTTTTTTTGGCCGCCTGCTGCATCTGAAACTTGTGGGCTGGACAGCCAAGTAATGCTTTAAAAGTCACATTAAGTGGCAATTTTTTTACGATGTTCTTGAGTAGCTTCGGGTTGATAGCTCAGGCCAGTTACCAACCTGAGTGTCCATTTCTGACTCGACCCGGGAAACCCTTTGTGTCAGTGTTAGACTACTTGTAAAGAGACTCGACAGTATACCACTTTGAAACTCAACAAAACTCAGGTTAAACTACGGAATTTTTTTTTTTAATCTAAAAGGAACCTATTGACACCTTTGGCTGTCTCTGTCATGTGACCCCTGCCTTGCAAGGTTTCTTCTGATGAATATAAACAATGGACCGTTTGGGAGATAATGGCTGCTTCTGAAATGTATCCCCACTCCCTTTAAGGTGGACCAAACTCTAAATGCATAGTGTGAAACGTTAAACCCTATAAAGTGCACTCAAAGTATCCCACAATGCATCATGAAAAATAGTGTTCAACAGAGGATCAGTAACCCAGCAGTAAAGACAATCATGCATTGCACAGAAGGAAAAATTGTGGATATTTGAGACGAGGGAAAACAGCGAGACATGACCTACAAATGTAAGTCATTATTTCTGATGATATGTTCGGGTTTTACCAATTTCTTGGCCATAATAAAGTGTTCATTTGTATGTCCAAGGCCTTAAATCACAAACAGTGTTGATCAGGTACTTTTTTAATTGTGCAACAGTGATGAGGTCTTGGACAAGGCCAGTTCTCTGGTCTGTGTAATGCTCTACATACACTGTCAAAAATAATGTGCTAAATTTGTACCCTTAAGGGTCTAATGGCTTGTCACTGGGGCAGTACCTTAGAGGTGCAATCACTGAACCCCTTAGAACTTGTTTGTACCTTATCCAAAAGGTACATTAGTTCCATATAGATCAACTATGTCCCTTTGAGTGCATATCACATGCAGTTGTACTTTAAAGAACATAAATGTACCTTGTCCGTACCCTTAATTCAGACACTGCCAGTATTACCATTTGCCGTTCAATACCCCATTTTGGCTAACCTATTTAAACCCTGCCATTCAAGAACACTGTACTGTTTGTTGAGTACGAGTTACTATAACTGATGTGAACTATAGTTGAAACAACAAAAACAGACAGCAAGACAGCAGGTGCAATCCAATAATTATGCTTTTCCTAACAAGCAGCTGAAATATCAGTTTTTGGATGACGGTGTCCTGCTGTATTCGAGGCGCTGTGTTAGCCGTAGCTGTGAGGACTGCGAGGGTTGATGGGAGACGAGTCCTCCCTCCCACTGTGTCCAATCAGCTGGTAAAGCCGGTGGCTGAGGTTCTGAACCTGACAGGTACCCAAGACACAGCCCACCCGCATCAGATGTCCATGACCCCGACCGCCACCACTGTTGGCATGACGCCGACGCCGATGCCGAGACTCACGCTGGCCGGCCGGTGGTGCCTGTAGCACACCGTCACTTTGAACAAGCAGCGGGAGCCCTTTGTGCTGCCAGGCTCTCCAGATGATCCGTCTGTCTCCCAGGGTGACGTGGTCGTACGTAGCAACAGGGAGATCAGACGCAGCAGGCGTGATGGTGGTGTAAGAGGGCTTTGGATACCTAAAGGTTCTGGGTAAACTCAACCTGTGACATAGAGAAGAGCAGAGAAAATGTTTAGCGGCAGAGTGATCACTGTGTGATTCAGCAGTCAAGGGTTTGTTTCCTGTCACTTCTACAAGATGAAACACCTCACAGGACGTCAGGTGTTGCTGCAGGAATGGCCCCTACCTGTGGTCTCTTTTTTTTATTTTTTGGGGGAGAGAAGGTGAGAAAGAGAGATCTGACCAGTATATACAGTATATCAGTGAGTCTGCCTTATAGTGTTCCAGCCTCTATGTCACTTGTTTTCATTGCCTATAGGAGATCTTTTAGTCTATGCCTATTTGGGAATTTAGAGAAAGCTCGGGATGCCACTGATTTAGTACATTTACTTCAAAATAGCTGAAATGACACATTTTTATTTGATGTGATTATGCAACAATAATTAAAAAAAAAAAAAAAATCCATCAACTTTAAAGATGCATTTTGTAAAAATGTACATAAAAGCATGTAACATCCTTGGTTAGAGTTATAACAACACCAGACACAGTCTCTCTGCAGGCTAAGGCCAGTTTGAAAACAGGAGGTACATTATAGATGTGATTTCAAGTACGACTTCCTGACTTTGGGGATGACACAGACGGAGACAGCAGCAAGACAGTCGGCCAGCAGCTTTGCTTGTTTATTGCACAGGTTCCGTGCACGGTGTTGCCTGACAGAACTGCTCGTTTTAGATTGTCCTTTTATGGGGACCCTTCCAGGGCACATCCATGCAATGATAACGCCAGGTGGATGGATTATTTTAGCAAAGGTGAAGAGCTCAATAATACAGACTTTAACAAATTTGAGAAAAAATAAGCCTTTATGTTTGCACATACGAAATCTTACATCTTTAATTTCAATTCATGGAAAATGCCAAAACGAAAGTGTTTATATTCCTGTTGAGTGTATATATCTTATGTTTACAAGGGCTTGTAAACAAAGTGGATCTCCCAAATGAACAGGGGGCCATTGGCCTTTTGCCTCTAGAGGTACAAATCAGTATTAGAAGACCAGGTAGGCCAGGGCTAGCTGGTTAGCATGCTGATTTAAGTATATCTGCAATATACTACTCACTGTAAAGGATGTCTGTGACATTAACATCAACACTAATGTTTCTCAACATTCTGTTGATAAAGATAGGTCATGTTTACAATTTCTGTTGCTGTATCTTGCAAACTGCTCCTCTAAAAAGCTATCGATCAAGCTCTCTATAGCTACTAATAGAAAGTCTGCGGGATATAAACACGGTGGAAAACTGCAAGCATAAAAGAGCACAACAAACAACTGTGGATATGTGTATTCTTTCACTTTTGAGTAGCAAGGCTAATCTTTCCCTCCTTCCTCCAATTACTGTAACATTTCATTTTCAGGGTCTTGATGGACTCCTAGACTGTTTGGGATTTGCTCCCAGAGTGAGGAAGGGGCCCTGATACCGTTCATGGATGTGGTATTTTCTTGTCTTTGGCACTTTCTTTAGAATCAAACCCCGATTTGAGGTAATCAAAACAAGCATATTCAATAAAAGTGTTCTCTTAAAAAATAGTTGTTCACGTATGTTCACGTGGGTCTGCAAAAAACGGTTAAAGAGTGACCAGCACTTTCCTTTGTCTCTTAGTAAATCATTGAAGCGTTAGCACATTAGAAGAGATGCCCGCTAGTGACCCCCAAACGTTGCCCTGCTCCCTGCACCGATCCGGACCAAAGTGGTTTAAACTGAAAGCTACTATGTCAAAAACTGGTACTGCCATTAACTCCATGGCCAAATATAATATTTCCAGTTAATCAACAACAATATCTGAGCTGACATTTCTCACAACTGGGTGGGGAGAAATAGCAAGACTGTGGAAACGGCAAAGCACGATGCAGACGGCACTTGATCCCACTCCTCTTGAGAGCATTTAAAGTACTTTTCTTTCTCACTTCCTGGCTGTCTAGGCTTTTCTAAGACTTGCGGTATTTCTTTTGCCTTTAACCCCCTCAGATGTCCAAGAGTTGAGCTACTACAGTGAGAAAGTGTATTTTGTCATGTGACCGGTCGGATATTATGCAATAGTGTAAATCATGAGAGGCAGCAGGAGATAAAGCAGCACTTGGTCCACTTTTTTCTTGTTTATCCTGGTTACATTAAAGAAACAGTTAACCCAGAAAGGATCTACTGAACCCCATGCCCATTGGAAGTCGGGCAAAGTTTCTAAGTCAACAAAACATTTCTGGAGCTTCAGAATAAATGAAATTTGCGGCATTTTGCTAAAATGCTGAAGTAGATGTTTTTGTTTTTTGAGTTTTTTTTTTTAGCTATGGATTATGTTGGATGAGGTAAATAGAGTCATTTTTGGATTTTTTTTTTTTCCGTTGTCTGCAATGTGTAAAATCCCCATCTGGACCCAAATTTCCAATAGCATGAGTAGATAATGATTTTAATTTTTGCAAGGGCCCTTTTCTGATCAACACGGCCATCATAAAGTGCTGAGGTTACTGATGTTGTTTCTGTTTGGCTACCATACAAACTACATGATGCACAACTGTCCTGTAAAAGAGAAGACCACATTGTTTTGTACACAGGCCTCTTTGTGTGTGCGCACACACCTCTCCATTCACCAGTGTTCACTAATCACGAGCTAAGAAACAATTATGTGAGAGCGGCTGATGAAGCCAGATAATGTTTGTTTGTTTGTGGTGAGAACTGGGCCGGAATACCATATGATCTTTATCCTGTAAGTAATCTCGACTGGTATTCTGATCATTCATCTGGCTGGACAACTTGGGTTTTCACTGCCAGCACACACTTGGTTGGTTTGGCATTAGTAGGTACAGGTGGTATGGGAGTGCCTGGCAATGGATTACATGTACGTACACATGGAGGTCCGGACATGCACACATTAGCCTACTTAGGGGGACTTTTTCCACTCTGTTTATCTCTTACGCACACAAACGCACATGCATGGACATGTGGTGACGCTTGAAATGGACACAGTGGTGAAAGGAAATGTAGCACACTGGAGTGCCTTTTAGCGTAATAGGCTACTTGTAGAAATATCCACGCCAACACCAGCATTAACTCTAAGTCTAAGAAAATCATGGCATTTACACAACACAAGTCACAATGCTAATGCCTCTATGGTATGTTTCAGTGGAGCTTTGCTTATGCTGCATGCTGACCTCAGTATGCAAACACCCTCACGACAACATGCTACTGTTTAGATTCAATGATTGGGGGAAGTTATATTTTCAGTGGACTTTGCTTGTTTGTTCATTTGTCTGTCTGTAGCAGCAGGATTACACAAAAACTACTTGACCGATTTAAAAGAAATTTTCATCAAAGGAGAAACCTGCAGCTGATTAGAATTTGGTGGTAAAAGGTTGAGGTCACTCAAAGGCGAAAAAGCGCATTTTTTCCAACCCATAACTCCAGAAAGATTTGACATAGGGAGGTCCAACTTGTGTCATTTTATAGACGACAGCACTGGATACAGATGATTAACTTTTGGGCTTTCTGGGTCAAAGGTCAAGGTAACTGAAAGGTCAAACACATTTCTGGACATATGTTTGGAATGAATTGACAAAGAGATGTCTAACTGGTGTCATTTTGTAACTAATCCCAGGGTCCATAACATATTCTGAACCGGTGCTCTGCAGTTCATGTGTCACCTATCAGGTGACAATATGTGGTCCTTTATTCACCACATGACTTTGAAAAATCACACTTAATAGTGCGAATAAAAACCACTAATAACACAGTCTGATAGAAAACTAACATGAGCTCACAAAAAAAAGTCCTTGAAAAGTTGGTGGAGGTTTGTACTCATTAAGTTTGTAATTAAGTTTATCACCTTAGTTAAACAGATATAGAAGACATTTGGCCATAAACTAAATACTGAATCACCAAGAAGTTAATTCTCTTAAAACCTTGAATACGTGTAACACTTTTCAAAGCAATTCTGCCTCTGACTATCAGTAGGCTAGAAAACATGCTAGCTACTTCGCCTAGTCTTTGACATAAAAAGCTCTGTCCTCCTGGCTGTGACCCTGAAATCGATGTCAGCATACAATCTTCCTAAAGTTCCTAAAATGCATCTGGAGGAGCGAGAAGGCTTGTCGGCGGAGGTTTCAGCGAGGGTGCACAAGCAAGTCTTTTTGAGAAGTACCTGAGGCATTACAACACCGATGGTAACATGCCAAATTCAACAAACTTTAATGTAGGATGTCGTTTGTTTTTAAATAAACGTAGCGAGTTTTACAAAATAAACGGTCCTTCAATGATCAATGTTGCTAGTAAGGTCCTGTTTTGAGGTTTGGAGTAAAACAGCAGAGAGACATGAGTGCATTTTATCTCTAACATTCCTTCCAAGTTAGAGAGCAGCATGCAGCTCTTAACCGACCAACTGAACACACATAGTTTTTCCTAAAACGCTGCACCAGTCAGACTTTTTGTCCTCGTCAGATCCCCGCTGATTCAGTTATTGTTACTGGATCTTTTCATGATTTCTTCCCCCCTCTTTCTTTGTTTTACAGATTATAGCGGGATCATTTTATTTGTACTTTTCATTTCCTTTATTTCTTTGGGGACATTTTCTTAAGTGCCAGCATTATAGCAGCATTATATTACATCCATCGGTGCTGCCTTACAACTGAAATCCTCTCTGTGCTTTCTCTTCAGCGTGGGACTTTTTCTCGTCACTCACTCGGCCCCATAATTCCAAAACTTTTAGAGCTCTGAGTGTTTAGTAGCACAATCCGGGAAGGGCTGTGCCATGGGTTCTCCAGTGTCTCCTATCGTGGCTAACCTCTACATGGAGGAAGTGGAGGAGAGGGCGCTGAACTCCTTCACAGGAACAACTGGCCACTGGTTCAGATATGTGGATGAGACATGGGTCAAAATCAAAACTCAAGAATTGGAGGCTTTCACTCGACACATAAATGCGGTGGACAAGAACAACAAGTTCACCAGGGAGGATACAAGGGATAACAGTTTGCCCTTCCTGGATTGTGCAATGTCTCTTGATAAGGATGGTAACCTCAGCATCAAGGTCTACAGGAAGCCCACACACACAGACCAGTACCTCTTGTTTAACTCCCACCACCCACTGGAGCACAAACTGGGGGTAATTCCGACACTACGAGACCGGGCCCAGAAGGTTCCCTCCAGCACAGAGGGAAAACAAAAGGAATTGACACACATCAAGACAGCGCTCCAGACATGCGGTTACCCTAAGTGGACCTTTGTCAAATCGTCCAAAAGGCGCCACAAAGAACCACCCGAGGCAGAAAGGGAAAAACGGAAGAACGTGGTTATCCCATATGTGGCAGGTCTATCGGAAAAATTCAGAAGAATCTTCCAAAAACACAAAATTTGAGTCAACTTCAAACCGGGCCAGACCTTAAGACAGCGACTGGTCCACCCCAAGGATAAAACACCTAGGCACAAGCTCAGTAATGTTGTGTATGCCGTTCAATGCACAGAGGAGTGCTCTGACCTTTATATAGGTGAAACCAAACAGCCCCTCCACAGACGCATTGCACAACACAGGAGAGCCACCTCATCGGGACAGGTCTCAGCTGTACATCTGCATCTTAAGGAGAAAGGTCACTCCTTTGAGGACTCCAATGTCCACGTTCTGGACAGAGAGGACAGATGGTTTGAAAGAGGAGTAAAAGAGGCCATCTATGTCCACTTGGAGAAACCCTCTCTAAACAGGGGTGGTGGACTAAGACACCATTTGTCTACAACCTACAATGCTGTCTTGGGAGCCCTCCCCAGGCGGTTTAACCCCCATACACACCTGGGGCCATGTGAGCCCAAGGTGTCACACGAAACCAGGGGTGAGGGGCAAACACTCTCGAGTGATTCACACCTGGGCTCATGTGACCTTAACGACTCACATGATGCCTAGCCAGAGGACCGCCCCCCCAAGGCTGTTGCTTTCAAACACGTCCTCTTTGTTGATGATTGTCTCTACCCACTCGGGGTTAAATACCTGGGTTTCCCGCACTGACACTCAGAACTGAAGAAGCCTTTTGGATGAGAGGCAAAACATCTTCAAACAAGATAAGAAGTCCAGTTGCTTCCTACTAAACACTCCGAGATCAAGATGACCTGGATGACTGAGAACCTTCATGGACAAAACTTTTAGAGAACATTATGTTTTTGTTTTTTCTGTCCGTCCCACCTCAGGAAGATCTTGAGGGAATGTTGGCCCGTTGCTGCGACACTTCAGCGTGTCCGCCATATTGGATGTGGCAGCTCTAAACAAATAGAAGTAGACGTGGAAACTTTGGCTTTTCTGGATAAAATAAGCACGTATGTTCACATTTAACAGATTTTGATGAATCCTTTTCATATTCAGTGATTTATATTATATATCTAAGCACTACTGATGACATTGATATTGTTGAGCCAAAAAATGAAAGTCCGCAAATCAAAATAGTCCAACGCCGCTTCTTTTTCATATTGCAGTGAAGTGATAGATACACTCTGTGACAGAAAATAATAGACCATTATTTTATTGCACAGGCTACAATAACATGTTATGGTAAAATTAAAAATAAATGTACAGTAGACTATTATTATAAATATGCCCAATATATATTGTTGTCCATATTTTGTTTGTTTAATATCATAAGAGCATCAGTGCTTGAGACATTTTGACCAGTTAAACAAGTGAAGTGATTTCCTTTTTCTCAGAGTGACTAAAGAGTCAAGAGTACTTTATGACGCCAAGCAAAAACAAACACAGACATGTCATTGCTGTCCGATGGAAAAACATGTATATCCAAACCGCTTTTTATTTTTTCAGAAGCATGAAACTGATATTATCAGAAACTGAGACAAACCATCTTTCAAAATAAACCCAAAGCAGTGTAATTAAACACACTTAGGGTCTGAAATGAAAACTTATGTTTACACAGTCATCAATGCTACGTTTAATGTTTTAAATGGCATTAATAATGCTCTCCTATGATCTCGGGCTATTGACAAGCCTCGAGTCTCTTGTTTATATACCGCTAAACTGGTAAACTATTGAGAGCAGCTATTCAATGACTCCACACAGTATATTACCCTAATCAAAGCTTTTTCTCAGCATTTTCTATTGAAATCAGGATTATCAATGGGTAAACACTGGTCCAGTATTGGCCTGTGTGCGTCAGTCTGACTTGGTTCTGGGGGAAATCACAGTGCACGTCGTCTATCCTCGCCTTAAAACCTGACGTTTTTTTAGCCTATCCAAAGCTATCATCATTTCACTCTTTTTGCACAACACTCACGTATAACTATTACATTAAACGTCTTTCCACCAGTCATTCAGATACCCAACACTGACAGCTGCTGGGGAGGAAGGAGGCCATTCTGTACACTGCAGACAGTGAAAATTGTCAAAAGTGGAGTAACAGCAACTTGGTGAGGTAATTCCTCCAGACCTGCTTTGTATTGCCAACTCTGTTGCAACATTTTCCTGGTTCAGGAGCAGAATTAAGCAGATTACGACCATATTTCACACTCGATCAAATACAGAATTGATTGAGTCTCTTTTGTTGTTGGATTAAACGTGTGTGTATGCAGAATCCATGATTTAGAACCTAAAGCCTCTTTGTAATATCCATATTTGGATAGGAATGTTTAAGACCCTTGTGTAATTACTATTTCAATTATAGATAAATCTGTTGATCATTTCCAACATTTACTCTAGAAAATGCTCATAACATTTTTCCAAAGCCCAAAGTGACATCTTCAAAATGCTTCTTTACTCCACCCGATAATTAAAACCCAGAGCTAATGCCATAAATGATCAGGAAATCCTGCCATTTTAGAAGCTGGATCCAACAAATGTGTCATTGTTTTGCTCAAAACAGGACTGAAACAAATATTTGCTTATCAAAATAGTTTTCTTTCATTTCTTTTCAATCCACTAATCGATTAATCGTTGCAGCTCTCATTAGGTCGAGCTGATTTTGAGCTTCAGGTTGGTGTTGTTGCACCATGTCTGTCACTATTACATGTGTCTGTACAATTGTAAGACAGCACTTGTAATTTCTATAAAAATAAGACGACTTACTATTTTTAATTATTCTTGAAAAAAAATGCATGCACAAATAAAAAGTGAAGAAACAACAATGTAACATGAGTGCAAGAGATGTCATTATGTAGTTAGCTACTGTTCTTTGTGCTGTATTTACAGTAACATGGGATTAAAGTGTTATAAAAACTATGAATCTTCGTTATATAAGACTCACACATTTCAAATATTAGGTGCAGTAAAATGTTGTGGGGGAAAAAAAAGACAAAACTTTGCTATGCAAAGGTCTCTATGTGCCATTCAGTCCACAACTATCACAGACTGTGGAGTCGTTGTTGTATCCTTGTCCCAAATCCCATTAAATCACCTTCACCTCCGTCTCACCTCCTGCCGCTGAGAGGAATTGCCTCATTCTGCGGCTGGACCTTTTTCCCACATTAATGAATGCCAGAGGGCAAAACGGCTACTGTAATCCAACTGCTGCCAGGGCAGCAACTAATGCTTGTTTTCTACTGATGAAGCTCTTCACTAGTTCACAGATCAATCGATTAATAATTGAGTCCAGTCCAGTTTTCTGAGACCAAATGTCCAAGACCCAAAGATACTCCATGTAGAGTAGCAGAAAGCAGAGACAAGCGACAACAGCTGGAACCAGAACATATTTCATCTATGCCTTAATGACATAAACTATTTATTGTTGATATATTTCTTATTTGTCATTTAGGTTATAGACAACTGTTACGTTGACCAAAATTAGATAAACAGTTATGATTGGATTTTTTATTACTGTATCAATGTGACAGTGTCTATCTGATTGAAGGACTGTGGTACCTCTGACGAACAACAAAAAATGCATATAATAAAGTGTTAACAAGATGATAAAGTTATTTTGACAAGAATCACTAGAGCAGCAGCCACGCTCCGGTGTGTGTCCGTGTTACCTGTGTCGGTGAGCGAGGTTCTGCTGGGTCACAGCCCGGGACTGGACTTCCAGAGGAAGGAGGCCGAGCAGCAGGCACAGCCACGCCGGCAGCAGCGCGGACATGGCGGCGCAGCCGAGATGCACCTCCCGGGATTCAGGCGGATCTCAGACGGCCAAAAGTGTTATTAAAAAAAAAAAAAGAGAAAAGCTTAAAAACCTAATCAAAACTCTAGGAGTCGGGAAAGTTCAAATCAGGGGCCGTGTTTAGATAAGTGACCTTGAACGCATCATCAGTGGTGTCAGCAGCATCCTCTCCACAAAAACCTTGCACGGCTGATTAGACACACCAGGAAAGAAAAACGTCAGAAATACAGCGAGGGAACTGAGGGAGTCCTGAGCTCTCTCATTTATAGAGCCTTATGAGGGAGGGGGAAGAGGAGGAGGAGGAGGAGGAGGAGGAGGAAGGCTTATTGTCTGTCCTACTCAACAACCAAACCTCTAATGAACTGACGGGCTAATTAAAGGTGGAGAGCCTCAGTGTGCTGCAGGTATCTGTTAGAGCCAAGGTGTTCCACAGCCTGCTCCTTGCTTCTTTTCTCACTGTGAAATATGTTTGTGACCAGAGTTTGACCCACCTGGGCAACAGCCAGGACAAATTAAAGTCTATTCATCAATGTATTTTTTTAAATTACTGAACTTTATTTACATATAAAGCAGAGATCAGTTGGAATCAGCTGAAAGTGCTGATTCGGGGCTTTAATGCAGATGATGTCTTTAAACCAAGCTTTTTTTTTTTAAACAAACATAAACGCAACCCTAAAACGACTATTTTGAGAGATTATGATCTGAGATATGTTGATTTTTAGATCCAAATTTTTAGTTTTTTAAAATTAACTAACCAAAAACATAGGCTTCCATTATGCTTTGTATAATTAACAGAAATAAGTTTGTGCATGAAAAAAACAATGCCACGTACTTGGTGTAAGGACACTTAAAGGATGTGAAGCTTTATATTAAAGGTGTTGGAGTGTGAATGCAGTTATCCATAATTATCTGATGTTAACGCTTTGGTAATCAGAGATTACAGAGGGACTTTTCAACTCCTGGTTCTCTCTTATTGCACGACAGAGAAACATGTTGTATCTGGATTGTATTCACAGTCAAAGCCTTTTCGATCTACATTTATGCCCACTTGCCGCCCTTCATAAGAGCTGTGCCTTCATCCTCTGGGACATTTTATAGTGTGGTTGCAAAAAACGGATATTCTTATTTGCAGCCCAGCGCAAGATTCAATCTCAATGAAAACTAGAGCGTCAGGAAGCTACCACCGCCAACTTGTGACTAGGGATGCACTGATTTATCGGCTCAATATCGGTTCTCAGAACAATAAGGTGCCATTCACCGACACCAGTGGCCCATATTAATCTGTTGTGTCGACTTTTACGTTTTTACTTTGAACGCATCCACTGTCCTACACCTGATCGGATTAAAATCATGATTTTGACTTTGATAATATGCCCCTATGCTGTTTTATGACACACATCATTTGTGTGTCATTTTTCAAAAAGCGTGTTTCTTTATTTGACGGCCAAATTCTTATTTTAAATATTGCAATCGGTGTTGACACAGAATTTCAGTGCATCCTTGAATTGATCCACCCTCCTTACAGACACCGTACAAACTGTAACGTACTGGTTCCCAACCTGAGGATCGAGATCCTCCATGGAGCTGCCAGATTATTCTCGGGGACGTGACGTGACATGATTAATGACTGAGGAAAAATATACAGTAAAGCAAAATGCAGGGATATGCCCCCTCTATCTCCTTTTGTTTATGTTAGGGCTTCTAAATGGTCTTATTAAACAGTCTGAGAAATCTGTATTTGTTTTAAGTGCTCACAGCCCACAGAAACATGTAACCTGTGACAAGGAGCCGTCTGATGATTTGTGATTCGTGGCGTCAGCGTAAACAGCGTCTTAGCTCTTAAATTATTCAACTGAATTAATATGGTTATGTAAGCGTGTTCAGGTCATGATATCATCCCTTGTATTCCACATGTGCAAAGAAGTAAGGGCAAACAGAGATAGGTTCACTTTCCTTGTATAAAAGCTTTATTCTGTATTGTGAAAGGGGCCACAGATGGGAAGATCAGAGTGAGCCCCATTGAGAGGATGCTGTGTATGTGGTGACGGTGGCTTCAGACCTTGATTAAAGGCCTGAGTGTGTGTGTGTGTCTGTGACTCAGCAGTCTGCAGTATTACTGTCTTAAGTTCAGCTTCCAACAGCCTCGGGCCCGATTCAATCCGGCATGTGCATTAATGAATCTCCCGTGTGTCCCCGCACGTGAGTGTGTGTGTGTGTGTGCCCAATACGCTGTTCTCCCCTCAGCCCCTCAGCAGGAGCAGATGCTTACAGGCTCTCCGAATAACTGTATGGGGTATTGTCCGTAGTGTGAGATAAAAAGAACGGAATCTAATGTCAGTGTTGGGATGTGCAGAGGTAAAATTCACAGACTTCTTCACCGTCAGGGTCGGAGTGCAGCGCATGGCTTCAGAGAGGTGCGCAGACATCAGTGGTGTGCTTTCTCTGAAGCTACTTTGCAGGACCTTTCATCTTTTAATCAGAAAAGCAGTACAAGTGTCTGTGAAGAGATAAAAGTTACCTACGATCTTGTAAAAATCTTTATAGCCAAAGCAATTCAGAACTAGTCCCCCACTTTAATCTACGAGTACGGACAATGTATTCCTTGTGAGTACATGGCTGTTTTTCTTTTATTACACTTAAAGGTCAGGCAAGATAATGGTTTAAATGTGAAACAGTACAATATTGGACCAAGAAAAGTTTTTCCATCACTATTTTGTGGTATTTTGATGCCTCTCTCTGGTGGAATATGGGACTACACACTCGTGACCAAATAAAACTTACATGCAACACTGTCGTCATTGTTCCTTTGACCATAACCTCCCAGGTCATCGTAGCTGAAATATAACGCTGATTAAAATCTGTCCTGACAGACTGTAATATGTTGAGAAAAGAAAAGAGAAAAGAAAAAGGCCCTGAGTGTCTGTATGTTCCTGTGCTCAGAGCGAGACTGAGGGTCGTGACTTCGTGGTCTCAGTATCCCAGTTTCCTCTCAGCACCACATTCTTTTTCATTTTCGTGAGTGACAGCAGAAGGCAGACAGAAGCAGCTAGTAGCTCTCGTCAGAATGTCCACAGTGCTGTCTAAGCATACAAAAGTGTCCCTTGACGTCATTTGTGGAACTAGATCCCAAATGTCCCCCTTTTGAAGCACACAGTACATTTACAATGACTAGTGCACTTGTTAATACTGAAGTCCCAGTTAATCTTTTTTTTTTTTAGGTAATTTTGGATACTTCAGGGGTTACAGATGAGCACAGACAAAAGTGTGGGTATCTTCAACCTGAATGGTGCCATGAGTCACTTAGTTGGGGATTCACATTCATATTCATATTCATATTGCGCCATCATTTGCTAAATTGACCTCATTATGCAGAAGTAGTTGCAGTTCCTGTTTACAATAGATAAAAAAACGACAGCAATTATTGGATTACAGTGTTTTGTAGTCTCAGTGACGATTTAGATTTGACATGCATTCTGCAAACATTTTTTTTCTTGTGTTAACTCCTATTTATTATCTCTTGTATTGTGTGTTACTGTTTGTTCTCCTTGTTTAAATATTTCAATAATAATTAAGGTACGTTTCACCTGTAAGCAGTCTTTGAAGGGTGCTTTACAAAAAAAGCAGGGCAGGTTATTCTATGGAGCCCTGACGAAGACCCAATAGTTGAAAAAACCCCAAAACAACCTTTAAACTTTAACGGTGTAACTATGATAATAAACACCCATCGAAAAATGTCATTGCAGAACACAGAATGGCTGGTTTTCTTCTTGCTTTCAGGGTTGAGTTCAAATTCCACAGTTACAAGAGACTTTAGGTTATATAAAGTTAAGGTCATTCAAAAATAAGAATTTGATGTGGAGGCTTTTGAAAGTGTGTAACCAACTCAATCTATAAAGAATTGACTTATGACTACAAAAACAATTTAATGCAAACTGCTGCAAAGTGTCACCTTAATCAGCCGTGTGGAGCAATTAATGGCAGTTGTTGATAAACAAGCCAATTTTGAGAAACAATCAGAAGCGCTGAATTTGAAATGACGTGATAAACGGTGAGAGAAAATGCTAATTTTCAGGTTTAAAGGTCCCTGCAGGGGCATTCAGGTGAATTTGCAGTTATATACCACAGCTGAATATAACCTGGATGTATGCATACTCACATGGAAGCTGAGAGTCAGCACTTCACCCACTCTGCACATTTTATTTTAAATCCAAACCTGTCGTGGCCAGTAGAAGCTGAAATGATCCATGCAGTGTTCCTTAGCCGCCAGCAGGTGGTGCTACTCTAAAATAAAACGCCTACCAACTAAACAGCCAACTGTTGACACCGGCTGCAAAAGACATCAAATGGTTGTAGAAGTGCCCAAAAGTAGTTACTTGGATTCAATTAAAATTGCAACTTATATGGCTTTATTTTGTTTCTACATAATTAAAAATATTGACCTTTATATTTATTAAATTCTCCATATACAGAAATAATAAATGTTTATTATAGAATCATGCACAAAGTTGGAGAGAAAAGCTGTGTTGTTCCGTGCAGGTGTCAGTCACAAACAACAGTGTAACTCCATTTGCATCAACATGCAAACCAGAAGACAATTAACTGGTTAAATATCTGCTTTAAGGCTGGGACTAAGACATAATTCACCTGCAAGATATTGACCCTATCACAAAAAAATGATATGTTAAAACACACTAACATGCAATATTACAGTGTCACACACAACTGATGAGAACTATACACAGCAGAAGCCGGCTGCTCCTCATCGGGTCCGATTTCATGTCTTCTTTTTAACACATACTGTTTAGCAACAGTACTTTCTATTTTACTACATTAAAAAAAACCCATACTGTGTAATGGAGTAATATCAATTGGTGAAATACACGATAAAAGCTTTATAATCGGATATAATAATTAAATAAGTGTGATGAAAATGTAATGGCACTAGATGTGTGTTTGCTCTTCAGGCTCAGTCTTGCTGCCTCAGAGCTGCGATGAGGTCCTGCAGTGGCTCGATGTGCTCTGGCTCCAACAGGCTGTGCTGCCTGCAGAAGACTGTGAGGTGTGTGAAGAGCGTGTTGAGGTGTGGGTGCAGGCCCAGTGCCAGTGTCTCTCTGTAGTGAGACCAGTAAATGTGAGCCAGAGTCCTGAAAAACAGCAAAAACACCTTCTGGACGAGAAAGACGAAGCCTGTTGGAAACACTGAACCTGGAAAAGAGGGAAGAGATTTACGGCTCGACGCCCAAACTGGAATGTGATGCAGGGCAGTGCAGCGGGAATGAAATGAAATGTACCTGCTTTCGTGGGAAACACGTCTTCATCAGTCAGTAGGTCCTGAATGTATGACATGGCATAGTCAAAGTAAAGAGGAGCGGAGCACTTCAGCTTCCTGCCGTGGTCATCGGTCCAAAAATAAACCCTGACGACACCAACACACATGGCAGTTAAGACAAAACATGTAGGTGTGTATTGTTATCCGGACTCTCCCTTCCCCCTGTTAATGGGCGACCCTGACTTTGGGGTAATCTGATAGCAGCTAAACAAACTGCTGACAAACTCTCAGATACATATCTGTTTGGAATTAAAAGTTTTTTTTGTTTTTTTTTTATTACCTTACAAATTAACCATAACTATCATGACACAAGTTTATTTATTATGTTATTATTGTGCAAACGTTGCCCTGTTTTTTTTTTTTTTTTAAATGTTGGAGCAGGAAGCAGTGAATGATGATCAATTCCTTCCTGTTCATACATAAAGTGCTGCTGCTGCTAAGCAAACAGGAGTGTTACAGTGAAACTGGTGTCTTTTTTTTTTAAATTGTATTGTGAAGGTCAGTTCAAGCAAGATCTCAGACAATTTTCACACCTCTGCAAACATCCCATTTGCCATTTTATCAGTGTTCTCCTACAGCTTGAAGGACTGACATTAGAAATTTTAAAAACAGATGGACCAGAACCAGCACTAAGGGTGGGGGATAACTATCAATACAGTGAACATCGAGTAGTTTTGTGTGGTGTTATATGCAATTTAAATGCCACTAATATCAATATTTTATTACATATATTCTAAATAAATGTTGCACACTGGTTACTGGTATTAATTAATGTCGACGGAAACTTCAATCCATGCAAGTTTTCTTTCAGCTCATTCGAACTATGTCGACAGGAATATACAGTTTAGTTTGTCAGATGGGAACATTTATGGCTGTGCTGGTTAGTCTGTCTGCTCGGATTTGCACCTTTTTGCTGCAGTAAAGGTTCATGAAGTGAGAGGAATACACTAAAAACTACATTTTTAGTTTTCAGATGTTGAGAAAATTGTCCTTTGGGGACATGCTTTGAAGTTGAAACGGGTGAAAAACTGCAATGTATCGCAGTATATAATAGCACAATACATACCGTTCATATTATAATATCATTATATTATATTGCGACTTAAGTATCATGATAATATCTTACTTTGGTGCCTTTGGCGATTCTTAATCCTAACCTGCACACAAGCTGAGTTCCCTTAAAAATGTAACACAAATTTAAAAAATTTTCCAAAAATCAAAAAGGAAATTGTGCAATGTGCATTTTTCAAACAACGAGATGATCTTAATATTAGGAGTTAGTTCATTGAGATAGCCAGCAGGTGGCAGACTTTCTAGTCAAGTCAGGTGTCAATTTACCACAGAATAAGAAAAAGGCACAACCGGATTAATGAGTGCAACTAATTAAATGGAGTGGAAGAGAAAAGGAAAATGCAACAACAAATAGAACAATGGACATTCAAAATACTTGAAAAAGTCAATTAGTACTGGAAATATGTGTGTTTCAATGGCTACTGCCACCAATGCATCTCTCCTGCAGTGGAAGACAGAAACTAGGGTGACGTTTAAGTCACGTGATCTCTAAATGCCAGCCTTTATTTGAATAATCTGTTTCCATTGCACGTATATGCATTTACCTTTTATTTGATACACCAACTTTTCAAGTGTAAAAATTTTTTTTTAAGTATTTCTGTATATTTATTTTCTGTGTTGCCGTTATTGTTTTTTTATGCGGAAATCGAAACATAAAAACTCAGCTAAATCTGGTGCCTACATTAACCATGATGCAACCAATACAGCAGTAGTTAGGTCCGAAGCGGCTACGTAGCTTCATAGCCTTGAGGTGAGATAAGGAGTTGGCTAAAGAAGACACACCCACGATCTTTTTCTTTTTTAAAAGACCTCCGGCCCAACACAAACACAATGAAGTGTTTTTTTTATCTTAGGTAGCCTACTTTCCAGGACCTGACAGGCTCATTTCAGGAGATTGGATTCTAAAACTCCCCTTCTACTCCCCTCCCCTTCCCTTATAGGGGTGACTAAATACTTCAAAATTTAAATTGTGCTGCTGACAGAAAATTTAAGAGCTTTACAGGAAATTCAAATGCAATTTGTCTCTCCAGAGACAACCTCTTGGGTACTGAAGATGGTCCATAAACCACTTTGTCAACAATTTTCATGGTACAATTTCTTTGACAGGTAGCACTTCACATTAAGACAATTGGCTGCGAGGCATGTGGCTATCTGAGACCCTCTGCATGAAGAGACACCACTCGGCCAAAGTCACAGAGTGCGCTTTTGTTCCCTTGTGATTTGGGTGAACAGTCCCTTTAGGCACAAAGCTTAGTAACTTACGTGTTGCCCGGTCCACAGGCGGTTGGGCAGTTGCTGGGGGTGCAGAACTCTGACAAGGCACTAGAGAACAGGTTTATGTTCTTGAAAAATGCCACCGCTGAAACAAACCAAGAGGAAAATGATGTCGGGCACATTTCTTGTTATGATGTGTGGCGACGGTAAAGGGCACAGTGAGATTTGCTTTGTTTAACGGGGTCCACTCACTGTTGCTGGCCAGCCACTCGGCCTTGTCCACGCCAGGCGGCAGCGCTGTGAGGGCAAACACGTCTGTGTGCGTGATCCGCTGGCACACATACTCCTGCTGCAGATATGGCCGCTCCTCCAGATTGTTATTAATTCCCCTTGGAGAGACAATGCACGGTTAATATAACTGAGACGGCAAGAGAGAGACAGAAATTACGGCTGTGTAAAACAATCCATAGGTCAGTGAATTAATTACACTGGCTGCAGCCTGTAGATAGCACTTTCTGCGCTCTCTGATGCTCTTTCCACTGTGGCTGACACACACACACATACACACAGATGCAAACAATGCCGTAGCTGCAGACCTGTTTGTCTAATAAAGCAGCAGTTAATGTAATGAAGGCAGTCAATTTAGAGCCACTATAATTATTGCTAATGAAGCTCAGTGCTGCAGCAGTCAGTTCTGCAAAGCAAATGACTGTGAGGAAGTGATGTGTGTGTGGCCTGCTGGCTTCACCAAACCTCTCCTTCCTACATCACTTCATACAACTACTGAAGTGATAAGCTGCAGGGAGTGACCTGGGAACTTGTGATAACTACAGAGTGTGAGAGCACAGGTGATGAATGATGTTTGCGAACGCAAGCATAGACTGGAAAGTCAGACCTGGCAACATGATTTGACTTTATGTAAACAGGGCAGGGAGGCCACACAGTGAGGATGTGGAGCACTCGGGCCTGCTCTCGTCTCTTTGGAGGAATCGAGCAGCTGCCATGCTCAGACGCCTGCATGCACAGCAGCTGAGGGTTTGCTCAGTGTGACCTTGCCTCCTGCGATAAGGGTCGCTGTGGGGTTTCAGTCACCCTGCTTCTGCTGTAAATAAGAGTGTGTGCGAGAGGGAGAAGGGGGAATTAGTTTAATGGACGAAAAAGCAGGTCTTTGTCCAAAAGTGAAAGGTCAAGTGAGGTGAAGGGGGAGAAACTGTGGCAGGAGAGTACAAACATTGGCAGCAGTAGTGCAAATCACAACACGCTTCTTCTAATGTCCACAGGAACTTCTGTTGTTAACATCCTGCTCTGCTGCAGTTCCATGGTATTAACTCAATTGCTGCCTCTAGGCTACCAGTTGTCAGACACACACACACACACACACACACACACAGTGAGCTACTTGTGATGTTGTGTTTGTGTGTAAACACCACCGACCCTGTTGCTCTGCACTCGCCCATCTGTTTACCTTTACCTCTGACTGCCCGTGTGGGGGAAATAAATGATAAAAATCACTCTTCAGCAACACATCCATCCTGGAGCAAATATTTTTACACATTATATCTCTCCATGACTCGCTTCAAACTGCTTCTCTCGCTGTTAGAGGAATCCACCTTTACTGATGCCATCGGACAAGAATGTAAAACACATGCGCGCGCGCACACATACACACACACACACACATAGAGAATTAACATTCCTCCGTAAACCATGTGTAGTAGCTTCAAACCAAACCAGGTTCTAGGTACAGCTTTTTCTGAGTGGTAACTTATTCGGGGGAATAAAAGTTCGGGAGTGAGGTCACACTTACAGTTTCTCGCCGCTGCTGTCAGGAGGCTCCGCAGTTTTGTCTGCCTTGGTTGCCGAGGGGTAACTGTGGCAGCCCCCCATGGCTGTAAAGCTACGAGCGGAGGGTTTGGTCACCCCGGCCCAACTTTTCCATCCCAAAGCCACAGAGACTAACACCCGCGCCCGTCGTAGGGAAGCCGCCGTTCCGACGCACGCATGTCCCTGATCATACGCGGAGCCGCGCAGCTGATGAACACATGACGGAAGTTTTTCCCCAAACGCGACGAAAAGTAGTCCCGGCCGACCGCGCGGAGACGTGAAGCCGCGCTTCCTGCCTTTCTCTCGGGCCCGTTCGCTCCGGTGTCAGCGTGTGTGAGTCTCCTTTGTCTGGTTCTTCCACACCCCGCAGGCTCCTCCTCTCGGAGATCCGAGCGGACGGGCAGGTTTCTCCACAACCCATTCAACTCCCAAAACACTCCGCCTTCTTTCCTCCGCATGGAAAGAGAGTGAAGTTTGGAGTGAAAAGGCGTTTTCCCGCTGTTGGAGGTGTAAAGGAGTAAGAAAAGGAGAGACCGGAGCGGCAGCAGGTGTGTTCAGTACCTGCGCCCCCGTCATACAGACTGGGGCAGAGAAAAGTCAGTGATATCTCACAATGGGAGATGTCTCACCAGCGTCCCAGCTCGGGTGTATGTTTGTGCTGAGGTGGGGGAGATGGAGTGAGGGCGTGGCCGTGTTAGCGTGGATCACACGTGCAGGAGATACAGTGAGGAACAGGAAGCAACATAATCCACTAACTGCCACCTGCCCCAAAGGTAAACATATTCCCAAAGATCAGCCCACTTTCTGTAGTGTTCCGGCAGGCTGGAAACGAGAGGCTCAGAGAGACACAGGCTCGTGGTTCTTCTTGGTTGGACATGTTTTATTAGGTTAATATCTGAATGTACAAGCTAACACAGGTAACAACAGGTAACAGACACATTACTCTCTAAATGAAAGGGGGGGAAAAAACACCAGCATCAGTCCAATTTACAAAATAAAGGCATTATACAACATGGCTGTTGTTCACACAACTTCCTCCAAAAACACACACACACACACACACACTTGCTATAATGTAACCAAAATTTAAATGTGAGATGGTCTCATTCTAAGTAACAGCCAACAGGATAGATTTAACACCCGTTGTCTTTCAGCTTAACTTGTGGGTAAACAGTGTGCAAACTTAATGGCACTTAAATATGACTGCACTGTACCTCATGCCATGATGAATAACATCACGCTGTACCCGTAACTAAACACACCACACTTTCAAGGTAAAGATACACACAAACACACAAACAAAAAACCCAAAGGTAAAGGTCAGAGCCAGTGCTCATGTTTGGCGAATGAGGGGACGACACAACCTGACCCTGTACACACTCTGACCAAAAAAAAGCCCTGTTTTTTTCCTCTAACCCGGACTTCAACCAGCACTCACACTGTGCAGGTCCCCGTCAATGCATTACAGCAACACGGCCATGATCTAAAAAGAATCTTTGACATGTTGCGTCCTCTCCTGCTGCTCCTAACTCCACGATTCAAAGACCAAAAAAATATATATATTATTATTATTAATATAATAATAAGAAAAAAAACAAAGGTGGAAAAAAACCCACTGCTTTAGATAAGTCTAGACCTGCAGGAAAGGAGGCTACTTCGCAGATATGAAAACCCAGTTGTGCACTGGTGGGAAGACACACATTGGCAGAGCATCGCAGAAGAAAAGTACTCGAAAGTATCTACATGCTTACCAACTCAAGTCAAACAGTCCCGCCTCTTTGAGTGGGAAAGAATGCGATGAAATGTAATGCCACCGATTACAAACCAAAAGTGCTTCTTGAAAAAGTGCTTTCAAAATAAATACAAAACTTGATGTAAATTGTTCCTTAGGCATACAGCGTATGCAACCAATGTCAACTCCTGAGAAAGAGACGAGGAGAAAGATAAAATAATGCATGACTAGACAGATAATTGTCGTTGTCTCTCGGGCATTATTATGTTACGTTTTTCATCGAATGTGCTATACTTCTCCTTTTTCATTAGCGTACTGCAAGCCATCTTCAAAAGTTGCAAGCTACGAGGATGCATCCGTGGGCATCTACAAATGATAATTGGTCTCTAACCTCGCATGGCTTTTTTTTTTTTTACACTTCACTGTCACTGGATGCAACTGGACAGAGCCACTACTCATTGCAGCAAAAAGTTGTGTGATGTGTTAAGTGACAGAAGAATATAACCAGACACCATTGTTCAGCGCTGAGCTGTTACTATGCATCTGTGGCGTTCAGAGATCTGTGAACATGAGTACACAGCAGTTATGACAATGGCTGATCATTCATTTGGTCTTTAAAGCTGGAGTATGTAATTTATTTTTGGTGTCACTGGACAAAAATTCCAAAATAACTTATATAATTTAAATAATGTTAAAATATTATAATTCAATGGTTTGATAAAAGATTACACTTGTGCACCTCCTCTAGGTTCTGCATTCAGGCTTTAGCAAAACCTACTCCTCTGACTGTACTTTTCAGCCAATGACAGGTCATTTCAGAGAGAGGGCGTTCCTATTGGCTCTAATACGACAGTAGACACATGTTCACGTCCCCTATAGACGGGAAAGGATGATGAAATGGGGGACACCCCAGCAGGAAAAGTTGCTCTTCCAGCATTATCAACAACTGCATATATGGCAAAGAGCCCAAAACAAGGAAAACCAAACACGCCAAAACAACTGTCCATGAACCCTTCTTAAAGGCTCTGCGACTGTCTAAAAGGCGGGGCGGAGCTACTAAGCAGAAACAGAAGTGCTACATTTGAGCTCTCATGCTTGACTCCAAAAAGTTACAAACACCAGCTTCAAGTTATCAAATAGCTTTGTTTTTATGTGCCCAAAAGTACACAATTTTAATTAAAAAAAAAAACCAAAAATAAAACAAAGAAAATCTGCAAATTCTCAAGATTGGGAAGCCAAAAATGGAATGACTAAACACGATAATCAAAAATGTTCAGCGCTGACAATAATCCCCAATTATGTCTGATAAAGTGTGTCTACACAACTGATAAGACAAAACAATGGATCAGTCTACGCACTGTGGTGGAGCAGTTTTGGTATTGTTAGAATATTCACCTTCGGTTACTCTTACCCTTTAAGATGGGTAAATCTCGTGTTTTGTTTAATGTCGATAACTGAAAGACCTGGTTTTATAAGAAACCAGAATTATCCTTTGAATAAAGAATGTGAAAGCCATACTGCTGACCTCTAACTCACAATCACACATGCTCACTCCCAAACCTCAGGGGAACAGGACCTGACGCTGGGATAGTGACTGAATCTCAGACATCCTTATTGCCTCATTTCAACAGTACAACACACACATACAATAACACACATTGTAACCTGCGAAACAACTGCCTTTCCATACACTGGATTTATTCCAAAAATAGACATAATGTTTATATATACTGTTTACATTTATATTACGTTTACATGTTACCAAGAGTAGCCACAACCTAATACAGGTTCAAATTTCACAATATTACATTTAAACAGCTCTGGGGGTGATATAAGTTGGGGTGTGTACATCACTGCATCTTCTGTATTTTTTTATTTGTTTGTTTTGTTGCATGTGTGTGTGTGTGTGTGTGCGTGTTACACAGGTGTGCTTTCTTCTTATCACCATACGTCTCCTTTGACCTGAGAATGTAATCTGTAGCTTAGACAGAGCTCAAACAGGCACACACACCTGGATACGACAGCACACCGACCCCTAAACTATATGGATTTGTCAGAGGTTTGAGGAGGATGTGACACGTGATGTTCCAGTAAAAATGGTAGCTAGCATTGCAAGAATCTGGGCTTCTGTAATCTTGACTGACTATTTCAATATTTTTCTTACTCAAGTAGAAAGAGTCAAATGCTCTGATACAAATATTATCTGGTCTGTGATTCAATGCCCGAAGAGCACACATGCTCATACAATCTAGAATTCCGATGCTGAATTGAATAAAAGGTTAAATTCAGACATGCATTTATCTTCTTAGTATTCATGTGCCAAAGCTGATGCACTCAGTGTAACTTCTGCACATCAGGTAAGTGTTTCCCAGGTTCAGTGTGAAAACCAAATTGTGAAATAGTTCATACGAAACATATTTTGGCTTTGCGGGTCTGGCATGACAAACGTTTTCTTGAAAACACACATTCCTCATCGAAGCAGTTCAGCTGTAATTATGTCATGAAATGAATGTGCAGGTGGGATTGATAATATCCATATGTAGATTTGGGTGATCCAGCATACACGCTGTTAAAGGCCATTTCACCTTCACACCGAGGCTCTCCCATTCTTCAAAGAAAGTGCATCAAAGAGCTGCTAACAGGAAGCAAAGGTGGCTTGGCTGTGCATCAGATGGACAGGCATGAAGCATTTGTTTTTGTGTGTGTGTGTGTGTGTGTGTGTGTGTGTGTGTGTGTGTGTGTGTTTGCCTGTGCTGTATTGTTAAGCTGGTCCATTAGCAGTAGGCTGCAGCTCTCTGTAAGGTAAAACAAAAAAATATAGTTTAATACATTACATATCTCGTACCCAACAACACAGAAGATCTATACAATCAGCACAGTCTCAAGTTTAACCCAAGATTACTGTCACCAACTCCAACCACATGTGAAATGTGGTCATATATTTGAATTATGGTGTTGAATAATGGCCATAAAAGTGTTTTTGCAGAACACTGTAAAGTCAAAAGGAAATTGTAACTTCATTGTTAAATCCTATTACACTTTTGAGTGAAATTTCGAAAAAGATACAATTTTTTAAATCATCAAATTTTGGCCAAGTCATACTTGAGTCGAAGTCAGCACTGGGAAAATTCCCACAAGGTGTTTGTGAGATATTATGATAAATGGACACATAAATGTGGGTATATGTAAAACCTGCCAAAATATGATGTAGACTCAAGCGTCATTTAGTTGTGTAAACACAAAAAGGCTTCAGGATTGTAAAAATAAATAATTAACTCAATAAAACCCTGAGGACCAAGTTTTTTTTACAGAAACCTTGAACTATGCATACAAAAATTTTTTGGGAGGAAGTCATTCAGGTGGTGAATTAAAGGCAGATTACATCAAGGTGTTACTTTCAATTAATATCAAATGTTTATTATGAAATGATCTTCATTGGTTAATAAATTACTCTCTTCTTTTTAAACTTGCCAGCCGAACTCTGACTACTCATTGGCAGTTTTGCAATATGGTTGTGTTGGAGAGGCTTGAGTACTGCACGAGCCAACCAATGCTAAGACAGTGATAATCAGGCTGTAAAATACTGTAATATTCCTTTAAACTGAGCATAAGTAAAACAAATCCTTTTAATTTAATGCAACCATTTAGGGATCCAATAACAAATTGCTACAATTGATGAAAAAACAATTATTAAAATTCTTGCCAATGAATTACATCATCTATTTTTTTGTGTTGCGTGGTTTACGCGACACTCACTGTATTGTAGAGCACCAAAAACATAACCATAAGGGCTGAAGTAAAGAGCTGCACGGAGAGCTGGGTGTAGTAGCGTACAAGGCATGAGAGGGAAAGGGCTGAAAAGTAAACAGACTGGAAAACTGGCACGGTTGGGGAAAACACAAGACCAAAAATATCAAAAAGTACGGGAGCAGTTTGTATTGAATTAAACGAGAAACTGTGTGATTTGGCCTGGCTAGGGTGGCTATACAGTTATGATGCAGCGTCTGAAAACACGTTGGTCTCACTGACAAGGAGGAAAAGAACATAAAGGCAGGGTAAGTACTGCAAAACCCATATGTTTTGTATTGCAGTGTGAGGTTTTCTTTGCAAAGAAACTTCACATGTGTTCTGCTGGTAACCAGCATGAGTAGTTGGCCATTAGCCTAACAGCACTAACATTAGCCAGCTACCGTTAGCGCTAATGTTAATCCCCTAGCAAAGCCATATCTATGCATCCCTGACACCCTTACACCACCCGTGGCCCTTTTTTCTACAGCAGGCAACATTACTTCCAAGAAGCGAACCAGCCTGAGCCAGGAGCATGTGGACGTGCTACGTTTGTACTGAAGAAAGAGAGTGAGAGTGTGACTGTGTGTGATAGTGCCATGCGAGGTCACTTTTACATAGTTACAGAATCCATGTGTTGTTTTACTGAAAAAAATCTTGCTTACAGTTTGTAATTTACATTTGTCTTAATGTTTTAACTGTTCAGCTATCAAAAGTACCTCTTTTTTGCAAAGTTTTGTGTACATTAAAAAACAAAGTCTATCTTTTTCACACATACAGCGGCCTTTTAAATGTTTTCTGTAAAGCAAAATCTGTTGACATTTTTTTCTTTTATTATTATTTATAATCTATTAACTGTAAAGTGGAAGTTGAAGCAAAGTGTTTGAATAAAGCTACGGAAATAAATATTTCTTATTTATAAACAAAAGAAAAAATAAACTATGGATTATTTGATAATTTAAATTATCATTATCATAAAATGCAGCCCTACAGCCTTTAAACTTTAATACTAAAGGAAACATTTGATTATCCTACGTCAACTTTATTCAGGTCCATACAAACACACATACACATATACTTACTGTGTGAAAGCAGCTGACTGGGTAGTTGGACTTGTAGTAGTTGAGCTGGAACTGTCTCCATGTTTATTTTCATTTTCGCTTTCTCTCTCATTGCCTTTCCCTTTGTCTTTGAATGCGAGTTCCTCTACTGGAATCTTGTCTGTTTCACTGCAAAAAACAAATGTAGCTGTAACGAATTGGATGGAAAGCTGCAGATTGTCACCTAATCTCACACTCTAAAGATTAAAGTGCATATGCTAGTTCCTGATATTTGCTAGATTTACAACAGTTATCTACTTTAAATTGTCCACACTCAATTGGCCCTGACGTGTACAGCAACCTCATGCATGTACTCTTGTGTTACTGCCAACAAAGAGCTGTCTGTGACTAACTACTGAGGTGCTGCTGAGGTAATTGCTCTTAAATTCCAAGAAGGGTCCCTTTAATTGTGGCATGCTGATAGGTGCACTATTTTGTTAGTAGCTTGCTAATGTATTGACTTGTTAGAATGTTGTAGCAACGTCCGTCCACAGCATGCTGTCTGACATACTGTTAGTGGTGTGGGTGCACTGAAAGAGAGAAAATCAAATCATTTCATATCTTGCCAATGTTATGACTGACAGAATCTATATAAAATAACCAAAGACCCCCCGTTTGATGAGTGGAATCTTTCGTGGCAGGGTCTTTTTTTTCCACTAAACCCATGGGGATTGTAAATTATAAGGTCATGTTGAAAATGTTGAATGAAACTAGTCCTATTGGGCCCTATTATATTTATGAAAAATAGATCCTTGTCCACACAGGAGGCGTGTGTTGTGCAGAGAGTGACGACTGTATTGTTGACCTGTTTGAACTCAAACACAAGTGTGCATTCACATAAGGAGCTCCTGTGTAGGATTTTCCTTTACACTAGACCATGATGTATTTTTTTAATGTCTTTGGTATATTCGGTCGATACCACGAAACAGGAGTGTGTGGCATTAGATTTATCCTGAATTAGGGCACAAACTGTTAAATTTCATCCTGTTTCATCCTGTTAAATGTCCCAAGCAAACAAACAAGACACGGCACATTGGTTCTAATGATGGTCTTTTAAAATCTTTTATACAACTCCATGAATACATTCCACACTCCAGAGGCCTCAAGCACAACATACCGTCTGACTGCTGGTCTGAACACTCTGAAATCAAGGTGAGATGAGAAAGGAAGGAACAGACAGGATGATGGGAATATCAGAAGAAAAACAGCTATTGGAAGTAAAATTGTGTGGGAAAAGGGCCTCTGTAAAAACACTTGAAACTACAAAAAAAAAAAAATGGAAAGGTGCAATGTGAACAGACCACACTAATCAACCCAGAGCAGCTGCACAATAGACTGCAAGCACCAGTACCTGCTAAAGAACGCTCTCTCATTTTTGGTGTCCACGGTGAGCCGAATGGTCTCTCTGCCAGCCACTGTGGTCACGGTCTCCTTGGTGACTGTGTGACCAGTTGCAGACTCTTTCTTGCCTTCTTCCTCATCACTGTCTGAGCTGTTGGAGGAAGAGCTGTCGGATGCCACCAGTGGAGCTTTTCTTGCCACGCACACACTCCACACACACGCTAGAGAGCAAGAGAGGAAATCGACAGGTCAACTATTCACAGGGGTAAGAGAACAAGAGGCAATGGTTTTGTTACTTCGTCATTATTTGAACCTTGTAGTAATGGAAACTTTATTTTATTACTTAAATAAACATGCTGCAGATACTTACGGTTCTGGTTTGCTTTGGTGTTGTCAGAGACACTGATCTCCAAGTCCACAGGAGAGCTGCATCTGGGGCCTGTTTCAGAGCTGGGGGACATGAGCAAAACAGATGAGAAAAATTGAAGAAAATACAGTTCTGCTAACAAACTACACAAACACAGGCACTGAAATTTAAGGGTGTTCTTTTTCTTTTTTAACTGTTTAAAAAAAAAAAAAAAATTAATAATTTACAATTTGCACCACATTTTCAATGCTTCTTTGCTTTCACTTTAAAACCTATGTTTTCTAAAAAAAATCTATGTATTTGTCTTTTTCAGTTAAAATGATGACAATTTCTTCCTCAATGTTTTTTCTCACATTTACATAAATAGTAAATGTTAAAATGTTACCGTATATTTTCCCTATAGTTACATCAAATCAAAGCCGTCAGATGCTTTAGGGTAATCACCACTAGGCTCCTCATATTTAGCCCACACACAGACTCACCAACAGAAAGGCTGGAAGTCAGTGAACTTGGCCCATCCTTTCTCGTCACCCTTTGTGGCAGCTGGTTGGGAGTCTGGAGTGTCCCAAGCTGAAAAGCCCACTCCTGCTGCAGGAGCCTTTGAGTTCACCTCCCCAAAGTCTGCTATCCAGCCCGTGCCTGAGTATAAATGATCAAACTCTACATGAGAACCTGGCCCATCAACTGCTGTAGTCCAAATATAAAGGGGAAAAAAAAAACATTATGCCATTTCTCACTCACACTTTGTTGCATCGGTGTCACCCTGGCTTAAGAAAGGATCCAGGTCATCTTTAGGATCTTCCTCTTCAGAGTCAGAGTCTGCTGCAGTGTCAGAGGCCTCAATGCCTGAAACTGCTGTCCTATCATTAACTTTAATGGCTGCCTGGCTCTGGGATGATCTCGACCCACCGAACCTTGAATAAAACATGACACTGTGTAATTTCTGTGTCTGACAATAACTCATAAAAGTCATGCAACTTCAAGCAAAAATGCAACAAATCACTCTAAAACATAATGTTGAGTGCATCTGTATTTGATGTTGTGTGTGTGACCTGTTTCGGGACTTGGTTTGTGTTGCGAAGTTGATCTCTTTCTCCTCCCAAATGTCCTCTTCATCATCATCATCGAAAATCTGGATCCGCTCCTTCGAACAAGCCTCAAACACAGCTGAAGTAGCCTGCAAGGGACAGGCAGGCAAATCAAGTGTGTCAAGTTAAATCAGCGACAATCAATATTATAATGCTGCATAAATCAAAATTAAATCAAATCAAATTTATTTATATAGCGCCAAATCATAACATAGTTACATCAAGGCACTTTACATATAGACCATGTGTAGACCAAACTCTTAGAATTATTTAAAGAGACCCAACAAATCCCTCCATGAGCAAACACTTGGCGACAGTGGCAAGGAAAAACTTCCTTTAAGAGGCAGAAACATCGGGCAGAACCAGGCTCAGGGGGGTTGGCCATATAAAAATATGGCAGCAATAACAAATATTAAGATGAGGTTTAACCATTAGAGCTGAGTTAATCAATACTTAGAGCACTGAATCAAATTTTTGTAAAGTAACAAGGATAGATCTATATGTGGGAGGGGTAAGTGCTCAATCAAGACGAAGAGCACTTTTTGCATTCAAAAGTGTCATCTTCCAGTTGTTTTCTACAGGCAGAAAGAGTTTTGCAGGCTGCAAATGCACTTTGTACACTTTGAGTGTTTCTGTTTCATATGTTTATTGGGTTGTTATGATTTTTTTTTTCTTTTTCTCAAGTAGTGGTCGACAAATTCATTAGGGCATATTTCAGAATTTGAAATATAACTACAGCCCTAAAGATTTATACCAATAAATTTGAATTAAACAAATAACTGAAATCAACTCACATGGTCCTGGCCTGCATCAATGTTAATATTGATCTCAGCTATTCGGTCAAAGGTTGCCCTGCAAAACAGCAGAAATCACCCCACTGAAACATGGTATCAAAAGGGTGAATGTCTTAAAGAGGATGGCACTGGATAACTTACTCAATTCTGTCGTCGTGATCAGTAAACTCCTCATCATTAAAGCCAAATTGATCCACAAAGTTAGCAGTCATCTGTTGGATCTGGTAGTCTGAAAAAGCCTAAAACAAACAACAGAATTTTAATTTAATTACTATCTGATAAAGGGATTCCTTAGTATTTAATTTTGTGCATGCTAATGCTTATGTACCTGCTGTAGCGTAAGTTCTTTAGGGAACGGGCTCTCCATATCATCCTCTGAGGATGGCCGTGGATGTCCGGTGCCAATCTGGAATGGAAAAAAAAAATACCACACTTACAGTTTGAAAACGTGGGCATAATTGCAAAAGCCATAATATACTGCAGATGAAAATGTATGCATGCTTACCAAGTCTATAGTGTTCTTTCTATTGGTTTCTGCCAGGGTTTGCTCCACAAAGGTTTCCCAGCGCCCTCTACAGTCCTTCGGCAGCTCTACATCCACAAATACAAAAACAGCAGCCTTAAGATGACATTATTTAAGTAGATTATAATCAGAAATGTAAGAGCAACTTTAGTCATACATACCCGCAATGAGGCTATTAATCTGCGTGTGAACTTGACCCTTCTCCAGGTTATGGACCACTGTGTTGGCAATCCTGGTCAGATGTCCCATATAGCCTCTTCTCATACCACCTGCTGACCTGAACACAGAAGTAACGCATTCAGGCATGCCCATCACTTTTAGCAAAATAATTATTATATCATATTGTAAAGTTTGTTTACTGTATTTTATCGTTCTCCTCCCAAGCTTCTAGAATCCTCAGGACAAGGTGGCACTGCTGAAACAACTGTGAGACAAAGTCACACTCATTTAAGTGTTTTCCGAGCCTGTAGAGCAAATGTCGACTAAATTCCTAGCTTAAAACATAAATGGAGACACATACATGAGTGACCATGAGATTATGTGCAGAGTTTTCATTAGTGAGTGGAGGTTGAGAAGGGGTGTCACTCAAAGCCTGGCCTTGAGACAGATCCTGTTGAGGCATGAGATATTCCTGGGCTCCCAAGCCAGGCTGAAGTCTCATTTCATGGGCACAGGGCCGGAGGATGGCAGCAACACAAAGCTCCACTTGGAGATGCAGGAAGTTGTTCCATGTATATTTGAAGAATAACCCCTGAAATAAAAGAAGTGTGACATTAAACGTTTGCCACCTTCTCAGAGTTGTGCTTTGAAAATGCAGCAAGTCTGCTCAACTCACCAGAAGCAGGTCCATTGTATTGAGTCGGCAGAGTTCCTCTGCTACGACTGCGTGGCTAGCAGAACTGGTATACAGCAGAGAGGCCACCAGTCGAGCTACATGCAGACGTGTGTTCCCTAAGGGTTCCTCCAGCATACCCTGAGTAGTCAGCATGGGATTTCGCTAAAAATACACAGAAAGAAGACAAAGAGAAATTTGGAATATGGTCTCAGTCACTGGTCGAGATTAAGCACAGTCTTGTTACACTGTTAACTAAATAGCAGAGAATCATACACAAATATATCTTTGTTTTATATACCTTAGGTGGCTCCAGAAGCAGCTGGTGGAAGTGTTTCAGGTGTGGCTGAATGGCCAACAAAATGCTGCTATTTACATTGTAGCTTCTCTCGAACCCCTGAGCGTCCATCACTCCATCCACTCTATGAGAAAAAAGGACAAATGTAGTAATTGTTAGAACAAAAAAATGTATTCTTATCAGAGAGATGTGGCTAACTTGGAAATAATACAGGCCCAGGGTTAAAATGAAAAATGACAACAACAGTCACTATGGACGTCCTGAAAGTGATTTAAAATCTCACACTCACACAGGCCTCCGGATTTCCAGTAACGTGAGAAGAACCTGAATTCCATTTACAACACAGCTCTCAGTGCACTCTCCTGAAAACATATTCTGCAGCAACTGCTCCACACACCCCTGCCTGCAGGAACACAAAGGAGCGTGTCATTGCCGCGGCATTCTCTGAAAAGAGAGGACAAGCGTGTGATTGGGTGTGTGTGAGCTAGTAGCTTACGACTCAAGCACAGTCAGCAGAGGGTCAGGCTGTGACATCTCTTGGAGCTGACTGGCCTGGTCTCTGCTCAAACGAATGATGTCGCACAAAGTCTGAGATGCATTGGACTGCCTCTGCAACAGAAGAAACAAAAACGGAAGCGGTTTACTGTGAGATGTCTATTTTAGAGTCCATGGGTACTGTTGGCGGTATGTTTTAAACACATAAATGAGTTACTCAGTCGTATAAAAATGCTGAAATGCCCTTCTACCTCTTCATCTCTCTCAGGGTGAATGAGCTCTATGAGTCTCTGTGCAAGCTTCTCTTCATTCAGCCACTGTTGGGAAAAATAACATGTAATACCAGCAAAGAATGAGTGTAATGTGGAGAATTATGAATCTAGGGCCGTTTGTGTCTTACTGTGAGTGTCTCGAGTCGAAGTGGGGGTGGTTCCACACAGCTGATAAGTCTTAGGAGCACATCCATCATGGCTGATGTATCGATATGCTTCAGGACCAAAGAAAGGAATCCCTCCTTCTGACGCAAGAAACTGAGCACCTGAAGAAAACAACCAACAAAGAAACCACAATGAAAATTGGTATCCAGACTAAAAACTACACTTTCTGCCTGGAGGCTGAACGCAATCGAGCACCTGTGAAGTTTCAGTGTACATCCAGGTCCGTCCAGATTTCTAAGAAATGAAATGACTGATCTATACAATCAGACCACTTTGTGTGAAATGTTGTCATGGTTAGAGTATTAATTGTTGACATCTGACTACCAAAATTTAATCAGTTCACACTTGGATTGAAATGAATGTTTATGCCTGCCAAATTTGAAGAATTTCTGTTACAGTGTCCTTAAAATATCAAATTCACAATATTTAGATAGATGGATTATTTATTGAACAAAACAAAAAACTACAGTGAGTAGATGAGAGAATGTTTGTGAAATGAGATGCTTGTTTCTCATTGATGTGACCAGTACAAGTAAACTTCCAGAAATAGATATTTCAAAACAATTAAACAGGAAATTAAGTCTGCGTTACTTTCTATGTACAGTACAGAGGCTGTGTCTTCCTCTGTGTGCAATGATCATTTAGTTGCATTTTTAAGCATTTGTGTCAATTAACTGATTTCAAGCATCAAGTGCCCACCTCAGTTAAGGGAAGTGACTTCAGTTCTGCCTTACTGATAGTCTCACTGGGCCAATTGACAAAATTAAATCTAAAATGTGCATTAACCAGACCTAAGTATGCAGACAACCTTATCACACACTGTCGATCATTCCATGACAATAAGGCTTATATCCATGTGCAAACAGATGTAATTTCATAGTGTAGACAATTCCAGCCAAAAACAGAAATATTAATAGTATAACTAACTATCATAGGATTTCAGTGATTTCAATGACCTGAGTACCAGTGTCAACAATAATCGGATGATCTTTCAAAGTGATGTTCGAGGTCATGAGTGTGGGGGTGTCACCAGGAAAATTTCCAATTAGCCTCTCTGTAACATAAACATCCATCCTACCCGTCAAATTTTTCCAAGAAATGTTGCCCTGGTTGGTGGATAGATAGACTAATTGGCCTTGACATACTTAGGCCTTGCCAGTGACCTGGCACAACCTGAACAATATTGATTACTTAGGGAGATGGAACATTTGCATATCAGCATTTGTACATCTTTATCAAGAGAAATTTCAATTTGGAGCAGTTTCAATTTCTCTTGTTGTAAGTACCTCTCAGATTTCAATTGCAGCAGTACAAAAACTTAGCTGTCATTTTCTGTGTATGCCCTTTATTCAGCTGTGTGAATGTGTGCATGGTACCTGCTCGGTCTTCCGTGTGATGAGGTTCCCAACCGTCTTGCTGAAGAAGGATGCCAGGAGGGGGTTAAGTGGGGATGGCTGCTCCAGGAAGGCATAGAGAGTTTCCAGCAGGGGCTCCTCATTACCCAGCTTATCATTAATTTCTGCCACATCACATGTCAACAACTCACATGCTATATTTGGATACCTGTAGTACAGTGAATGAAGAAAACATACATGACTGTAAAATAATACAGAAACAAATCAATTCTGATTTTCTGCACCTGCTAAAGTAAACCAGAAAACGAAATTGACTTAAACAGGATTGTGCCTTTTTTCACAGGTTGTTTATCCAACAGGCAACGAAGTAATTACATTTTAAATACATTATTAATCATTTGAATAGCAGATCGGAACCTGCTCAAACTCTGATCTTTACTTAAAATATGACAGGTAAGTAAGTGATAAGATATAGTGCAGCCCCAGCAAAACACATTTTTCCAATGATACTGTTGTATTTCCATCAACCACCTACTTGAAGCGTTTGATTTCCTCTACACCAGCAGGGGGCTCTGTAGTAATCATACGGACCAGCTTCTGCATACACTGATCCTGGCACAAGAACAGCAGAAGTCTACAAATCCACAAAAATAGTAAAAAAAAAAAAAAAAAAAAGCACCAGGATGAGCTACTCGGGGATGATATTTAATAAAATGTATGTGCTTCTAAAGCTAATGGCAAACAGACCTCCTATTCTGGGCCTTGCACTCCTGCAGCACGTCCTCCTCGTCCATGAGCTCAGTGAGAGTGACATCCTCTTTGTCCAGTAACGCCTCCAGGTGAGACGATGTGCGTAGGTCAAACTTCCAAAACATGGCTGATGGCACATACACTTCAGCGATCTGCTGTTGACTGAGTCCAGACGTTTAAGAGTTAGTGAAATCATTTTTACCTCTGCATAAAGCTCTTTATTTTGTGAATTAATATACAGCATCTATGAACGCTCTTACTTTTGGTTAAGGATTATGGCACACGGTCAGAACTTGCTAAATAGCCATTTGACCTAGTTGTGTGGCCTGCACATCAGTCGGCAATCATTTCACTCATAATGCCATACAACCCCAGGAGAGACAGGCTTCAACCTGGAAACAAGAGATGTAGAAATAGTACATAGGAAGGAGTCAGCGAAAGTGCCAATTCTGGGCTCGTGATCCTTTCTGGAGAGAGCAGGAAGGGATGCACCTGCAACTGAGTTAGTGCTGCAAATCTGTACATCTGACATTAACCAGCTTGCTTTGAGGGCAGCTTCGCGTGTATTGTCAATCAAATAATAACTGAAGAGTAACACTGAACAGAACAAATCCCCTGCAGCCAGACACTGTGAGTTGTCAACACGCACAGAAAACAAGTGTGCATTTGTGGAGGACCGCTGCGTCTCGCATTTGCTGACATTTATGGTAACACAAATTGCAAAGCTTAGACTGGGTGTGGTAACTGTGGATGTGATCTCGGATGTCTCCTGTGTCTCGCGTGGGTGAAATATCGTTTTGAAGCGTAACACACGACTAGAAAAGAACTTGCTCGTGCACTATTAGCGCTAACTGCATTAATATTACGGATCTGTCAGTATGCTGCCACTGTCTACGCATCTCTTAAACACGCGGGGAGGTAAACAAACAGGTGTTTTAGACCCTAGACTGAACTTCATCATTTCTCCATTGGTGTGTATATAGCGTATATGTATGAAGTTTACTTAAGTTTAGATTTCAAATAGAGCAACCGCGGTCAGCTTTAAGACGGGCCTTTCTGGCGTCCCAAGAGCAGTTGCTAACGATGACCGTTAGCAAACGAGGACTCTCCATTTTCGCAGGTTAACGGTCATGTCAACATAAATTAACGCCAATTAGCTCTCTTAACCAGACAGTTACCGTGACGCCACATTAACTTGCCACATTAACTTACCACATCTCCTGGTACCTACCCCTGCCTGAGCGTCTCCACCCTGCATGAAACTGCCCGCTAGCAACGTCCCAATCATGCCCCTTATGTTACCGGAGTATTGGAACGGTACCGGTGATAAACGGTGTTTATATCGGACCAGGAGCTAGCATGGCTCGAGCGCGTCCTGCTGATACAAACCTAGCTTGACAGCAAGACGGCTCGCACAGCGTTTCCGTTAGGTCATATATATTCTGTCTTTATCCCAGGGGACATGCGACTGTTACCTTTTGTCCATCGTTTCCCGGCCGTCTTGTGCGAAGTGAACGGCGAGCGAGCGACCTGGGATTACCCAGAGGCCCGTGGCCGGCCACTCATGAGCGCGCTTGTCAGCTCGG
>KV751345.1:6979163-7011629 GCA_001698575.1 Mola mola
CAATACTTTAAAAAAAAAAGGCCCAAAAAAAAAAAAAAAAAAAAAAGGCCAGATTTAGAAATCAAAATGGCGGATACATAAAACGTAATCAAAAGTTCAGCTGTCCGTCAAGTGTGTAAACAGAAGAGCAGCTCGGTGTTTATCTGCTGTCACTCTGAAAACATGCTGTCAGGAACTGGCTTATATTGGACTGCAGTAAATGTCACATTCGAAGCTTTGAACCTTCCCTATATGGAAAAAAAAAAAATATTGCTTTGAACAGCGTGACATATTTTTAGGGACTGTCGTTAAATTTCACCGTCGAAAAGCTTAGGGACCATCTGAATGTTAGTAAAATTGTTGACAGCATATTGACATCTTTTGCAACATTATTAAAGACACACAAGTTACTCAAATAAAGCGTCATTTAACCCCAGCAAAAAGCATGAAATACTCATTCATCCACTGGTGCACCAGGGACCCTCTACGAACCATGAACCTTCCGATCACGAGACGACCGCTCTAGATAGAGATGACTTTATTAATCCCCTTAGGGAAATTAATTTGTCACAGCAGCAATATTGTTCTGGTACAGGACCAGTGGACATATAACACTATAAAAGGTATAGAAGTATAAAATAGAATAGAAATTAAAGTACAAAAATATACACAGTGTTGGCAGTTGTAGAATTCTAACAGTATGTACAGATGTTGTGCAGAGTGCAGAGTGCAGAGTTTAGTGCAGGTAGGAGGTGGTGAATGATTTAACCAGGTAAAGTGTCTGGTGTCTAGTAACAGAGGTGTTGAAAAGTCTGATTGCACTGGGGAGGAATGACATCCTGTATTGTTCCTTGTAGCAGCAGGGCTGGATCGTTCTGTTGCTAAAGCTGCTCCTCAGAATGTTCACAGTTTCATGGAGGGGGTGGGATGTGTTGTCCATAATGGCCAGCAGATCGGTTGGCATCCTCTGCTCCACCACCTCCTCGAACGTGGCCAACCGAGAGCCGACAACAGAACCTGCTTTCCTGATCAGTTTATTCAGTCTATTGGTGTCTTTTGCCTTGGTGCCTGTGCCTCAGCACACCACAGCAAAGATGTTGTTCGCCACAACAGACTGATAAAACATCAGGAGCATCCGGTTGCATACACTGAAGGATCCATTAATGCATACAGGAGAGGGTGGGGACTTGTTCCTCCTGAAGTCCACCACCATCTCCTTCGTCTTCTTCACATTCACATTGCTGATGTTACTTCCAACTGAACAGGATTTTGCGACACTACAACTCTGCAAATGTATTATTTTACCATATGTTCATCTGATGCAGCACAGTTAGATGCAAAAACAACTTTGTGATAATCATTGCCAAGCAAGGGCGATGTGGATTTCAGGCGTCTGTTTGTAGTCCGGTGGTGGAGATAGGCCAATTCAGAATATCTAGTTAAATAAATTTCACAATGTAGAGGTATTCAATTGCAAGTAAAAGTCCTGAATTACAATGTTAGGCAAGTAAAATATAATAACCTTGACAAAAAAAATGCAATTAATTTATCAAAAATAAAATAAATACTCATCCCCTCCTGGAACCGCCACCTTACCGTGGTGGAGGGGTTTGGGTGCCCTAATGATCCTAGGAGCTAAGTTGTCGGGGGCTGTTTGCCCCTGGTAGGGTCACCCAAGGCAAATTGGTCTTAGGTGAGGGGCCAGACAAAGTGCGGTTCAAAGACTTCTATGATGGTGAATAATAACAAGGACTTGTGTACCCTGCCCGGAGGGATACCGGGACCCCGCCCTGGAGCCAGGCCTGGGGAAGGGGTCCGTAGGCGAGCGCCTGGTGGCCGGGCCTTTTTCCATGGGGTCCGGTCGGGCTCAGCCCGAAAAGGAAACATGGGTCCGCCCTCATGTGGGCCGAACAATAGAGGTCCGGTGCTATGTGGATCGGGTGGCAGTCAAAGGCAGGGGCCTTGGCGGTCCGATCCCCGGTTGCTGAAGCTGGCTATCGGAACATGGAATGTTACCTCTCTGATGGGGAAGGAACCTGAGCTTGTGCGTGAGGTTGAGAGATACCGGCTAGATATAGTCGGCCTAACCTCAACGCACAGTTCGGGTTCTGGAACCAGTCTTCTTGAGAGGGGTTGGACTCTGTTCTATGCTGGAGTTGTCCCAGGTGAGAGGCGGAGAGCAGGCGGGGGCTTATTAATAGCTCCCCGGCTCTCAGCCAATGTGTTGGAGTTTACCCCCGTGGACGAAAGGGTTGCTTCCCTGCGCCTTCGGGTTGGGGAACGGGACCTGACTGTGGTTTGTGCCTATGCGCCAAATAGCAGTTCAGAGTACCCACCCTTTTTGGAGTCCTTGGAAAAGGTACTGGAGAGTGCCCCTACTGGGGACTCCATCGTCCTACTGGGAGACTTCAACGCTCATGTGGGCAATGACAGCGAGACCTGGAGGGGTGTGATTGGGAGGAACGGACTGCCCGATCTGAACCCGAGTGGTGTTCAGTTATTGGATTTCTGTGCTAGTCACAGTTTGTCCATAACTAACACCATGTTCAGCCATAAGAGTGTCCATAAGTGCACTTGGCACCAGGACACCCTAGGTCGACAGTCAATGATTGACTTTGTAGTCGTATCATCTGATCTGCGACCGTATGTGCTGGACACTCGGGTAAAGAGAGGAGCAGAGCTGTCAACTGATCACCACCTGGTGGTGAGTTGGATCAGGTGGCGGGGGAAGAAGCCGGACAGACCAGGTAGGCCCAAGCGAATAGTGAGGGTCTGCTGGGAACGTCTGGCTGAGGACCCTGTGAAAATGGTCTTCAACTCCCACCTCCGGAGGAGCTTCAACCACATCCCGGAGGTAGTGGGGAGCATGGAGTCTGAGTGGGCCATGTTCCGCGCTGCCATTGTCGAGGCGGCTGCTCGAAGCTGTGGTAGCAAGGTCGCTGGTGCTAGTCGTGGCGGTAATCCCAGGACCCGCTGGTGGACACCAGAGGTGAAAGGGGCCGTCAAGCTGAAGAAGGAGACTTACAGGTCATGGTTGGCCTGTGGGACTCCCGAGGCAGCAGACAGCTACCGGCAGGCCAAGCGATCTGCGGCTCGGGTGGTCACTGAGGCAAAAACCCGGGTGTGGGAGGAGTTTGGTGAGGCCATGGAACAAGACTTCCAGTCGGCGCCGAAGAAATTCTGGCAAACTGTTCGGCGACTCAGGAGGGGAAAGCGGAACCCCGTCCACACGGTCTTCGGTGTGGGAGGGGAGTTGCTGACCTCAACTGAGTCTATAGTTCGGCGGTGGAAGGAATACTTCGAAGATCTCCTCAATCCCACCAACACGCATTCTGAAGAAGAGGCAGAGCCGGAGGACTTTGGGCTGGGCGCTCCCATCACTGGGGTCGAGGTCGCCGGGGCTGTCAAACAACTCCGCAGCGGCAGCGCCCCGGGGGTTGATGAGATCCGTCCCGAGCTCCTGAAGGCTCTGGATGTTGTAGGGCTGTCATGGTTGACACGCCTCTGCAACATTGCGTGGACATCGGGGACTGTGCCTTTGGAGTGGCAGACAGGTGTGGTTGTCCCCCTTTTCAAGAAGGGGGACCAGAGGGTGTGTTCCAACTACCGGGGAATCACACTCCTCAGCCTCCCTGGGAAGGTCTACTCCAGGGTGCTGGAGAGGAGAGTGCGGCTGCTAGTTGAACCTCGGATTCAAGAGGAGCAATGTGGTTTTCGTCCTGGCCGTGGAACACTGGACCAGCTCTATACCCTCACGAGGGTACTGGAGGGGGCATGGGAGTTTGCCCAACCAGTCCACATGTGTTTTGTGGATCTGGAGAAGGCTTATGACCGTGTCCCCCAAGGTATCCTGTGGGGGGTGCTCCGGGAGTATGGGGTAGATGGCCTTTTGTTACGGGCTATTCAATCTCTGTATTGTCGGAGTCAGAGCTTGGTTCGCATTGCCGGCAGTAAGTCAGACCCGTTCCCAGTCAGGGTTGGTCTCCGCCAAGGCTGTCCTTTGTCACCGGTTCTGTTCATAATTTTTATGGACAGAATTTCTAGGCGCAGCCAAGCGGCGGAGGGAGTCGGGTTCGGTGGCCTCCGGATTCCGTCTCTGCTATTTGCAGATGACGTGGTCCTGTTGGCCTCATCGAACAGTGACCTCCAGCTCTCACTGGGACGGTTTGCAGCTGAGTGTCAAGCGGCGGGGATGAGAATCAGCACCTCTAAATCTGAGGCCATGGTTCTTAGCCGGAAAAGGGTGGATTGCCCACTCTGGGTCGGGGGAGAGTCGCTTCCCCAAGTGGAGGAGTTCAAGTATCTCGGGGTCTTGTTCACGAGTGAGGGGAAAATGGAGCGGGAGATTGACAGACGGATTGGAGCAGCGTCGGCAGTGATGCGGACGCTGAAGCGGTCCGTTGTGGTGAAGAGAGAGCTGAGCCAGAAGGCAAAGCTTTCAATTTACAGGTCAATCTACGTCCCAACTCTCACCTATGGTCATGAGCTCTGGGTAGTGACCGAAAGAATGAGATCGCGAATACAAGCGGCCGAAATGAGCTTCCTTCGCAGGGTGGCTGGGCTCAGCCTTAGAGATAGGGTGAGGAGCACGGACATCCGGGAGGAGCTCAGAGTAGAGCCGCTGCTCCTCCGCGTTGAGAGGAGCCAGTTGAGGTGGTTCGGGCATCTGGTCAGGATGCCTCCTGGACGTCTCCCTGGGGAGGTGTTTCGGGCATGCCCATCCGGGAGGAGACCCCGGGGCAGACCAAGGACACGCTGGAGAGATTACATCTCTCGGCTGGCTTGGGAACGTCTTGGTGTCCCCCCGGAGGAGTTGGTGGAAGTGGCTGGGGAGAGGAGCGTCTGGATGTCCCTGCTCAGGCTGTTACCCCCGTGACCCGGACCCGGATAAGCGGCAGAAAACGAAACGAAACGAAAAGTTCTCATTATGCTTGTAATAATTGTGAGAGTTACAAAGAAGTTGTCAGGTAAAAAGTGCACTTGAACAGACATATAAAGTACAGATCTATATGCAACACATTTTTTAGGATCAGTACCGATTTGAATAAAATTACTCAGTTACTTTAGACCACTGTGTAGGATTATATATTTTCTTAGCCTTAAATATATTTACTGTATAAAATGGATCATTAATCAAAGGTGCTACTTGAAAAGTGGATAGATGCTGTATAACTAAGAGGGGCAGTGGAACTTGAGTGACAGCCGTGAAGCCTGAAAATTGATAAAAACAAAAAATCTAAATAGCTAAGCTCAAAGCTGATGTGCTTCAATCAGACAAGACACTTGTACAGATGTACTTTAACGGAATGTGAAAAGGTACAATACATCTACTTCTGCGTCTGTGTGAACGTGTCAAACTCGTCTGTGTTAACACTACAGACTACCTGTTAACACATCACATTGGTAAGCGTTCACACCCATTAACAAAGACTTAATTTGCTTGCTAAGATGTCTCCATATCACGCATCAGAATGGTCTATAAACATATCCGTTTAAAACTAGTTGCTACTATTTCATAGTTTCCAGGGGAAGAATAAGAGAAGATGGAACCAACTCCCCACTCAACCTAGTTTGTGCTTCGTGATTATACCGTGTAAAACATATTTCTTACTTCCAGGAGTCCCTAATCCTTATGACCATCAGTGTCTAGCTAGAGTATAATTTAACCTGCTTCTGTTTTACGTTTTTTTTCCATTCTGAACAAAACCAATTTAACTCGGGAAATGCATGTTTTTCTTTTTCATTCACATCTGTATTTGTTGTTCTGTTTATCTTTTAAAAACTGTATATCAGATGACATTCTTATTTCTTTTTCCCCTGATTTTGCTTTCAGTGGTGCTGCTGTGACCTGTGAATTTCTTTGATGATGGGTTGTCTTTTAAATAACATGAAAGATATCAAAGGCAAAAATGAATAGTGAAGTACTGTTGTATAAATAACCGCCACTGCAAATAAGAATCTACAACTCACACAAGACAAGGTAAGGTTATTAGGTTTTATTCTGGTTAAATTAAGTTACTTTGCTCACCAACTTTCTTGCTCACCTTTATCTCTCCTGAAAATTAATATACCAAAATGAATGTTACCTTGAATAAAAATACAGACTTCCCTGAGCTTTAATGGCTTGTACTCTAAAGATGGCTCTCTGTTTTGTGATGAAGAACTAAAAAGGAGGCATTCACAAGGAAAGTGATATATTTTCTTCATATTTGAGATATCTGTTAAAACCACAACCACAGCTGAAAGTTGCCAGTTAACAGGGTCACACGTTAATATGAAACAGTGGGTTATTTCTGCATTGCTTGCCTCAACCACAACAATAACTACATCCAACAACCAGATTCCCACATAGCCAAGCACTCACAACATCAGCACAAACGCTACATAAAAAAACCCCCAGCCAAGCCAAAGTTCCAGCTGTTGGTCATCCAATTGTAAAAAATGGGTACATTCTGTAAAAGTACAACTGCAGCTGTTTGAAGAGTTTTGCGACGCCTTTCTTAACTTTTCTCGACTCTCCCCCAATATTCAAATAGATCCCCCTGCAGTAATGGAGTATCCCTGACAGCCGTGTGTGTACATGACGCAACAAGCACATAGGTCAATCGTACACGCTAGCAACAACCCAAATAACCACAACATGGAATACATAATCATAACATAGATACAGATACTGTATATTTGCAGCCTAATGTATCCCCCTACTTCCAAAGGGTGGCAATGTTGACACCAACCAATAGCATGGAATTGTCAAGGGTCCAAACATGTTCAAGCTATGGGAAGCCATTTTAACATTTAATGGCAAAATCTGACTATCCGGAACTGACATTACAGATATCAACAACGTCATTTTGAATCATTGTAATTACGTTTTGAATTACGTCGTAATGAGCATTAGAGATATCTCTAACTCCATTTTTGACTAGTCACAATGAGAGCTGAGATAGCTGTAATTCAGTTTTGACTAGTCATATATACAAATGAGATATCTGTAATGATGTCACAAAAACTGTCATTTGAATCACCACATATCCTAAATGAATATTGCAGACATCTGTAATTCAGTTTTTACTAGTCAGAATTGAAGTTATAGATATCTCTAAAGTCATTTTGACCCATCAGGATTGCTGCACATGACATTGTTGATAGGAGGCCTCCCATTGGATACTGGTCCAAATGTATTGGAGAAAAACGGGAGAATAGCAGTTAGCAACAATTTACTAACAATTGAAGAAACCAAACTTTTTTTTCAAGCCGTTTATCAATTCATCTGCTATTCCCAGATTCAATATAATAAATCTGGGCTACGACTAAACACACACAAACACTCCAAACTACTTCCACAACACAAAGGCCCACTTTATCCGCTGTGGGACAGAACTGATCTACAAAATTGTAAAACAACAGAAAATATTAAACCACAGGCCAACACAGCTGATGTAACTTCACCGACAGCATTCTTGTTTTCTCTCTGTCTCCACAGAAAATGGTTTTAAAATGCAAGACAAACTAATGAACGATAAACAGTGCAAATTACGTGTTTATGTCAAGGGAGGGCTGCCAAGTTAATGATTAAAAGCCAGTCTTGACTTAATGCATCAATATGTGATTTTCGAAAATAGTCGGTCAGGTTGGGCTGAGATGAACCGCTGTCTTTTTCATCCAGGTCAGGTACGTTAGGCCCATTGTGAGTTGGGGTCACGGGCTAGCAGCAAGCACACTGATGTCGCACCCTCCTGCCCCCGACCCGTCTCATCTCCTCTCACTGTGCAGGTGCAGATCGGCAGGTGCTGTTGCTCCAGTGTTGCAAGTTCTGGACCTCTGGGTCACATGTATGTTTTTTTTGTAATTCAATTTTTTAAATTAATTTTCAACTTGGTTGGTACTTTACATAGAAAACTTCCCAGGTGGTAAACGTTAAAGTCGTCTGGCTGTAACCGGGAGACCAACACCAGAGACAGAAGGCCACAGACAATAATTGTTTCCAAATGTTCGAAATAATAATAAATAATTCTCACATAAATGATAGGAAAAGCAACCTTAAAACATGAAAAGATAAGTAAATATTTTCAAGTATAGGTGGAAACATGGAAAGAAAAAACAGAAATTAGAGCGGGAGAAGCAGAACTTGTAGATTCCCTGACAAATCATTTTAGGAATTACTGATATTAGAGCGACGATAAATGATGGGGGGAGAGATCCCAATAAAAGTGCCTCGTTATACACTAACTGTAATTTTGTTGCTAGTATTTCTCTATGTTGTTTGTAATATTCTGCAGGATATCCATCTACACCAGGTGATTTTCCTTTTTTCATGTGTGATATTGCAACCTTGATCTCTGCCTCTGTTATAGGACTGTCTAGAAATTCCACATGATCAGTGGATAATATTGGTAAAGTGATATTAGACTAATTTCCCTTTGATTTCGGCTGCTCTGAGATGTGTATAGTTACCCATAGAATTGTTATAAGACTTCATTTATTTCTTTACTAGAGGACACAAGGTTATTTTGCTTCTTGAGGTCACACGTACACACAACAGCTACACTGAACCTCCAAAATACATTATATGTCTTTAAGTTTTTCTAGCCTATCCTTGGCTGCAACACACACACAATGCTACGATAGCTAAAACGTGGCATTGACAATCAATTACATGCACTTCTGAATAAGTGGAATGGATTGGTTAGAAGAAAAGGAAGTAGCTAAAATGTAGTATGGAATTTAATTTATCAGGGCATTTCTCAAGTGGAATGGGTTCAACTGATTCAACGCTCTGAAAGTTCCACTAAATGAACAGCCAGATGCTGTGTATTACAGAGAATTAAAGTGGGTGGGACGTACAATGGTTCCAACCCTCATGGTCTCATGTATTTCTGTCAGAAAACAGAGATCGGTTTGGCAATTATGGCAAAAAAATGACCTACTGCAGTTTTAAGAGACATTTAGTTAACGTGTTAACAGGCAGTTGTCTGCAGTTTTATCAAGTAGGTACATAAAACGCAGACACAGAAGTACATCAGTACATTCGTGTGTAATGTGTAGAAATAGTTGTTTTAGAATCCTACAATTTAAATGGTTAATGTGTATATGCGTTACACCTGTGCAACTAAACAAATACAACAATAACATTCCAGACGTATGTATAAGGTGCCCTGAATCCAGAGGAACAATAATACATTGCATGTGGGAGTGCCGGAAAATAAAAACATTTGGGGAAGTTGTTAAGAATATCATTGAGAAGATAATTTTCAAACAGATTACACTGGACCCCAAATTCTTTCTCTTAGCTGAAAATGAATGTACATTTATGGACCTCAGTCTGCTGTCTGCAAAAAAAGTGTATTGCACTAAATTTGAAAGGCATTAACGGACGCAGCGCCATCTAGTGGTTAAATCGGATGCTGTCTCGCCTCCCGTTAGAAAAAATAACGTCCGTTCAGAAAGCAAAACAACATGTATTTGAGAAAATGCGGAGAGTCTTCACCGACTATGTCAAAGACTTGGATCTATTAGAGCACTGAGATAATTAACATACTCGTCCACTCTGTCCTCGTTTGCTCCAACAAACGTTGATTTGGTTTTTAATTGAATAGCCTCGGTTGGATAAGAGAAGCTCTGATTGTCATTATTATACTTTTGTTGTTCGTAACAACACGTGATACAGTCACGCAAATAACAGCAAGAAATGATAATAAACAACATAATAAAACATGTGCAACTTTGACAGCCTCAGAGTGGCCTGGTGGTGGATCCATGACCTTATTCCAGAGCTCTGGTGTGGAGAGGCTTGGCATATTTACCTGCCTCAAATCTCAAATAAATAATGATCGTGTTCATGTGGAATCACTGATAAGGAAACTTGATAGAGTTCATCTTATAGATGATCCCTCAACCCCCCATGACCCCATTTGTATGTATAAAACACAATTTATGGTGGTCCAAACGTAACATCGGTTTTTAAATATTGGCTGGAAAGTCTTGTATAGCATTTTGGAACCATTTTGATCGCATACACCCTCCCTTGTGTTTTTTTTTTTGGTTTTTTTGCGGCGTTTTTTTTGTTAATAATGATGATACATTTGCCTGATTGAAATTGGGTGTAAAGTATAGTTTTTTGTTCAGTGCTTAACAAAAGATGGAGATCCCACGTACTTACACTGTAACTTCTGTAGTCACGTCGAGTAGGTGTTTATGGCATCTGTTTCTAAGAGGGTTTTGGTGTCTGCTGTAGAATCTGGCAACCCTGGACGGCCCCCAGCCAGGCAAATCCTGCGCCGGCTCATCTCTGTCAGCTGAATCCACTGGCTGAACCTCTGTGGGTCTCCGTGTAGCCGCTTAGCATCATGGCGAACGTTGTGGATACTAAGCTATACGACATCCTCGGAGTCTCCCCGTCTGCCTCTGAAAACGAACTAAAAAAGGTAAGTGCCGTCCGAAACGAAACTTAAATGTGTCAGAGTGGGGACGGAATGGAAGAAGGATGAGATGCCACGGATGAAATTTGGCCTCGAAACAAGCTAGCCTAAACAACGTGAGCCAGTTGGCTGAACACTCGCTAAAATGTGTGGAAGCGGCACGCGAATATATGCTAGCCGAGCCAGTAAGCTAAGCTCGCTAACTGAGAAGAATTTAACGGAAGACAAATATCACCCTTTGGCGTTGGTGACACGCGGACAACGACTGGAAATTTCACCTTTCCAATATATAGCAAAGGAAACGTAAAAACCAAGAAATGAACTGATAACTACGAGTGTGATAAACACCGGCACTGGGTGAAAACTAGCTGCATTTCAGCAAGTAGCCTGCACCTATTATAGTCCATCATCTTCAACGTATGTAGCCGGAAATTCTCTCAGCTAAAACTAACCAGAAATGATATGTATGTTCTCCAGCTGGTGTAACATTCGGTAACGATACATGTGGCGCAAACATGGATTTGGTTTAAAATTTACCGACAAAACGGTGGAATGATTACAAGCTAACTGTGTACACGCACAGTAGTTAGCTAACGTGCACACCCCGATCCGAATTGTTTATTATCCGCTAACCTGTAATAGTTGCTTAAGCATTATTTTCTTTAATATAACTTTATTTCTATTAACAGTAATCAATCAACTCGATAAAATTAAAAAGTTATTTATCCAATGTTAATATAGGACAATCGGCCGTTATCCCAGGTTGTCCTATTAAAATTTATAATAGCGGCAGGGTAGCAACAACATGGTGCATTCAGATGAAGAGCTTTTTTTTTTTAGTGTTAATAATTAAAATAGATTGTGGATTTGCCACAAGGTGAAAGTGTCAAAAAATCAATTGACAACTGAGCTGGGACAGCAGATAAGGCTAAGATGATGCAGATTTGCTCATTTAGTAATCGAAGAGATTGACTTAGTATTCACTCCTGAGTGTTTCGAATGTATTGAGATGTCAAAGGCAGCAATGCTCTTGCTGGTGCCCTGATGTTTTTGACAGCAGGCGCGCACACCAAGTCCTTGGCCCATACGGCTGGTAAGGACAGTTACAGTTTTCTCCATTTTGTACACACAAAAAATAGATCTATGCACACATAACTTTAAGCTCTTGTATGAACAACCTGACTCCAAACTCTGGTCTCACTCAGATCTTCCAAGGCCCTGTCCCATTATCCGCACTTGCACCCTTCAGGTGCACGTTCTTGCTTTGGGGTGCAACACTGGAGGTTCTCCCAACTCTATCATCACCTATCTCATGCACCCATACTGCACCCTTTTTGTAAGTGCGCATTAGAGCTCACTTGGCTTAAGGGTATTACCTAGATTCCATTTAGTGTAATGACTTTTTGAGCAGCTAATCAATGTGAAAGCAATAAGAGAATAAATAAATAAACTGCAAAATTGCTAGCACAGAGCATACGATCATGTCATGCTACAGCTATTATTAGAGACACACATTAGCTTAGTAAACAGGTAAATTGAAATATAAAAAGTTCATTTAGTTCAGTTCATTTCATCCAAGTTCATTTACCTGTTGGTCAGGCATCAGCATCAATATCTCCTGCGGTTCCTTATTCTCCTGATAATACGCTGGTGGTGATTTCTGATCAATTTTTGCAGCAGTACAGAGAACAACACAACTATGGCAAACTGTGTGTGTGTGCGTGTGTGTGCGTGTGTGTGCGCGTGCGTGTGTGTGCGCGTGTGTGTGTGTGTGCGCGCGTGTGTGTGTTTGCCCTTGCCCGCCCGTGTCTTTCATCTCCTCAACACAAACAGAAATAACATAAGTGACGTGTTCAGAACTGTCCAAATTTTGCTCTTAACAGCTTTAGACCCTTGCATACTTACACCCCTAATATGCACTTTTAACATGTGTGCACTTCTCAGAATCCTTTAGGGCATAGTGTGGGTATTAGGACAGGACCAAAATCACAGTTTTGCTAATCTCTGACCAAAACTTGTATCATTTAGCACACTTTGCTTTCATAAAAACACGGGCCTTTAAAATGGAATGAACTTATCAATTAGTGTCAGTCATGTTGCACTTGTGCAGGCTTAATTGAAAGATGATGCTTTGCTGTAGTCTATCTGCGCTCTGACTTTCTTTGTTGCATTTGTCATTTTACTTACATAGGTACAGTTTTGCTACATACTAAAGATAGGTAACATTTTTGTTGCAAATACATGCAGTACTGCAAATGCTGCTTTGAGTAAAAAAAAACAAAAAAAAACCCACTTCACCAAAATTAGAACTTATTTCCATACACTTGTATGTGTTTGAATATGTAATATGGCCTCATGAAGCCAAAACATACATGAACACTTTTAAAGGTAGTGTTTTGAACTTATCACATCAGCATTTATTTGATGCTTTATAAGACTTTTGAATATAATAGCTGTGTGTATTGTTTTGGTGGAAGAAATCAGTTTTGACAATATAGAACATTTTTTGATTACTGTCTTTCATTTTGCAAGATTTGTGGAGTTTTTTCCAGAGTAGTTAACTCTTTTCACTTTGTATAGAGTTTTGAGAAATTCAAAACTGTAATACAACTAGTGATTTGCTTGTAAAATTTACTTTGTTCACCCATACATTTGATTTTTTTTACAGGCCTACCGCAAATTGGCCAAAGAGTACCACCCTGATAAGAACCCGGATGCTGGAGACAAGGTATGTCAGCAACAAGTTGAGGGTAGCACCAACAGCAGCAGCTCAGTTGCTCAACAATTGGTACCAAGTAGTGATATCAACTTCGTATTTCATGATCACACAATCCATCCTTTTGAAGATTAACACAAGGTACAAATCAGAGTATAGAACATGAAACAGCTTTTGTCGGGGAAAAAAAGCATACGTTTTTGATTTGTGCTGCCCTCAGATTCTTTAAGCAAGTCCGTCTTTTATACTGTAAGAGGGGCCCAAAAAACAAAAAGCAATAGTTTCTGTGATTTCTGCGGCCTGTATTTTTTTCTTTATTCTGTGTCAGTCTGTCTGATTGTTAATTTTTTTTTTTTCGTTTTTCCAGTTTAAAGAAATTAGTTTTGCGTATGAGGTACTGACGAACCCAGAAAAGAAGGAGCTTTATGATCGATATGGAGAACAGGGGCTACGGGAGGGAGGAGGCGGAGGGCCTGGCATGGATGATATCTTCTCCCATATATTTGGCGGAGGACTGTTTGGGTTCATGGGAGGGCAGGGCAGAGGACGGAATGGAGGCAAGAGGAGAGGTGAAGACATGGTACATCCTCTGAAGTAAGTAACATGGCTATAGTGTACTTTGGATGCTTCAGGAGGTGGTTCAGATACCTATATCTCACAAATCTTTTGTCACACAGAGTTTCTCTTGAAGACCTTTACAATGGCAAAACCACTAAACTGCAGCTCAGTAAGAATGTCCTCTGTGGTGCCTGTAATGGGTGAGTTTGCTTTAAGTTCAAAAAAATTAAAAAGTAGCGTTTTGATAAATAGTCTAAAAGCCCCAAAGATAATTTTATTAGAGCTTAAATGGAGTCAACATTGCTGATGCTTTATTGTTTGCCTTTTAGTCAGGGGGGAAAGGCGGGAGCAGTCCAGAAGTGTGCGGCATGCAGAGGACGAGGCATGAGAATCATGATAAGACAGCTGGCCCCTGGGATGGTCCAACAGATGCAGTCAGTCTGCACGGACTGCAATGGAGAGGGTAAAATGTCCATAAACAGCCACAAGATGCCTGTAGTGTTTAAAGACATGAGTAATCTACAGGAACAAGCCCAGCAGCACTTTAAAAATGTGCCACCTCTATGTGCTTGTGCAGGTGAGGTGATAAATGAGAAGGACCGTTGCAGAAAGTGCGAGGGTCATAAGGTGTGCAAGGAGACTAAGCTTCTAGAAGTTCATGTCGACAAAGGAATGAAACACGGCCAGAAGATTACGTTCTCTGGCGAAGCTGACCAAGCACCAGGTGTGGAACCAGGAGATATAGTCCTGGTGCTGCAAGAGAAAGACCATGAGGTAAAGAAATGAAATTTGCTTCTGATACTTATTGTATGGCTGACTGTATTCTAATGGCTCAATTTTCTTGAACCAATAAACCTGGGATAAACTGTAATTTAAATTCAAATCAGGAATTCCGCCGTGAAGGTAATGACCTTCACATGGTCCAACGTATCGGCTTGGTTGAGGCTCTGTGTGGCTTCCAGATGACTGTCACACACCTCGATGGCCGTCAGTTGCTTGTCAAGTACCCGCCTGGCAAGATCATCGAGCCAGGTAAGCATACACTGATTTAATCTATTTCATATTTTGTCTATCTGTTTTGTTTTGGCTGAAAATGAAGTGTACAAAAGATGAGCTGGTACAAACATTTAGTTTTCGGTTAGCCAGGTTAAAAGTAATTGGTTGCAAAGCAGTCCCAGTGGAAGGAAGTTTGATCACTTAAACATGGATAATTGGACTGTATTACTTGCAGCATCATTATTAGTATGAGCCATGAGCCGATTTTCTGTTAAATTAATTAAGTCCCTTTTGCCCTATAATCAATTAGCAACAGGTGGCTTTGCTATTGAAGTTCTGTCTCCCTCCTGTGTGTTTATCGGCGATATGAGCGCTGCCATCTTGTGCTGGTGATGTCATATACACCCTTCAGTCATGAGCAGAGCTCAGCTGTCAATCATGATGTTTTTCCCCTTTTATATAGCATCCAGTAACTACATAGAACCAAACTAAGAAAAATGAACACTCGAACATACATTAGCAAGATAAGAACAAACTAAAACGACAGTCTGTCTTTGGGAAAAAAAAATTAGGCTCCGACCTCGTTTTTGCTGCTGTACCCTGTTGTCCACTCTGTTTTATTTTCAATGCTTTGTATTGGGCTTTTCAAATTGAACATCGAACATACAACTGAAAATAAAAAAGAAGCTGTAATCCAGGTCTTGTGGACAAGTTTCGAATATATATTATTACCTAAGATGGTTTTTTACCCAAGATTGAGAAAAAATAAAAATTAAAAGAAAAAAAAAAAGAGCAAGAAGAAAGGACGGGGATGGATGTCGAGAGATGTGTTAGCCAAATTTAGCCATACTCATATGACTTGTTTTTTAAGAGCCAGGGCCTTGTTCTTTAAGTAGTCTTTGCAAGGTTGCCGGATCTGATAAAATTTGTCTTCAGATCGTTCAGTGAAAATGTAATCATTCCAAATGATGATGGTGATGCATAACTTTTGCCCTCTTTCATGAGGGCAGAATGGGTAGGAGCCTGCGTTTGGTTCCAATTAAATGATAATAGTCTGCCTGCTAGAGGGGTTGCCAATAATATCACATTGTGTTGAAAGTTGACAGAACATCAGAACTTTTAATTCCAGAGTGCCGTCAGGAGGTGTTAGGATCCACGGGTCTACCTAGGATGGCTGACTGACTGAAAAATGCAATTCTTGGGCAGAGCCAGAAAATATGGGCCAATGAAGCTTCTGACTGGCCACGGCGATCTCATGCTGGATTAAATACATGGAAAGCCTGTAGTCCACTCTGAAGTCTAATCCTTTGCTACATTTTTGCCCCGTCCTGCTCTATCAGTGAGACAACATGGAAACTAACCACCAGCGAGGGTTGGTTATGGTTTGAATTTTAGCAATTCTGACTCCGATTCCGATCCTGCTTTTTGATTCCAATTCTTTAAGGGTAAAAAGAAATATCACATGCTTATTTCACTGAAGAAAAAAAAATTAGAAACGCTTCCACAAGTTGATTTATATTTAAACTGCTTGAATACAGTTTAAGGAAATATGAAAGTTATACATACAACTCCATTTGGTTGCCGTTTTTAAATTTTGTGGTTTACTCCTAATCTGCTCTTGGTTCACTAATACAATAATACAGTGTGGCTCCTTTAACAACAGGCTGATAGCACAATGTGTATGGTAAAACAAAGTGACGGAGCAGCAACAGTTTGAGTCTAGTTAGCAGTCCAGTGTTTTAAATGTTATTGAAGAAGCTAAGTTGTTAGTAAATGAAGCTGCATCTTCTCCAGACTGAGGTAGAGTCTGCTGGTTTGCTGCTGCCAAAAGTGAAGGGATTATTCCTAAAGCAAATCTCCCCTTTTACCACACAGAAGGAAAAGGATAACGGTGACATTCAAGTCTGCACTCATTGCTCACATTCTGGCAGAGTAGACGCCGAGTATATCATCATACTGAATGCCCGTTCATCCTCCACTAACATTTTAGTATCGTTTCGCTAAGGAAAGCTTAAATGTGACGGGGAGGTGCTAGCTGTTAGCTGAGCCGGGAGGAAGACTGAGGAGGAGAACGGCTGGGGCATCGCGTCAAACACAGTGTACTCATCGATTGTTAAACCAAGCACCTGGTGAAGGTGTTTTGCCATGTGTGTAATGTAGCCTCCCTGTCACAAAAGACATTTGTGACAGGTGTTGCACTATAAAAAGTCCGACTCGACATCTTTTTAACAACAGTCATGACAGCATAAAGCTCTTACCTTACCCAGATTTGTGTCATGTTGCACGTTTATTTAGGAATCGATTGGCAGAACAAACGAACTGAAAATTTCTTTAAGATTCCAATAGAACGGGGACTAAGTTTAAATCTGTTTATTTTTGGGGACTTGGTAATAACAAGTTGTAACTAGTCTGTTTTGTTTTGTTGATTAAATGATGCATGATATTTGTTGCAGCGACATTATTATGTTTAAGACAAATAACTTTTTTAAACAATAAATGCTAAAAGAAAAAGGTAGGTGGTTAAAAAGTAATTCTTATCGCCTTTTTTTTTTTTTTTAGAAAAATAATATGTAAAAATGAAGTGGTTAACATATTTAAAGCAAAGTTTTTAGTTAACTGACAATTCTGTTAACTGGTATCAAAATATGTTGTGTGCAGTTGGTGATCTGATCTCTTTTTATGATGTGTTTGTGTGGCAGGTTGTGTTCGGATGGTGAAAGGAGAGGGAATGCCCCAGTACAGAAACCCCTTTGAGAAGGGAGATCTTTACATCAAGTTTGACGTCCAGTTTCCTGAAAACAACTGGATTAATGCTGAAAAACTGAATGTGAGTGATGATCTTTTTAATATGCCAGTCGACATAAATTGACCTTTATTGAGTTTGAATGTTTTAAGTGAATGAATTTCTTTTAGGAACTTGAGTGCTTGCTGCCAGCTCGTGCTGAGAATCCTGTGATTGCAGCAGATGCAGAGGAGGTTGACCTGGCAGATTTTGACAGGAGTCAAGGGTCAGGAGGTGGAGCCAGGAGAGAGGCCTACAACGATAGTTCCGATGAAGAGGGGGGCCATCATGGCCCTGGGGTGCAGTGTGCACACCAATAGTAAAGACTCATACACAAAGACATGCGCGCACACATACAAACGCAAAAATACATGATCACCCAATAGGTCCTGTTAACACCATTCAAGACCTGGATGCACATACGTGCACATTTCTCTCCGTTTCTGATTCCCTTGAAAAAGAGCTACACAGTTACATATGGCATATTCACCCTTCTCAGTTCCATGGTGCCCGTAAGTCAAAGATATGCTGGATGTGTGATGACCATTTTGTGTTTATGGACAGTAGTGCTCATCAAAGCCTCCAGCAAGAAGATCGTCTCAGTCTCAGAGGTTCATTGACTAAACATGACTTGGACCTCCCTGTTTTCATCCTAGGCTTTTACCTTCTACTGTGGGAAACACCAGTCTAGCGTATAAAATATATTGTTGACTATCTTGTATAAGGTGTAGTTTAGTCTATCACACAGAAGTGCATGCTGCTTTCTCGCCGACGATCTTGCACATCCAGAGTCCGGACATTGCAGAGAAATCTGACACCACTCCTGTTTTGATTTCGATTCGTTACTGATTTCAGAAGTTCCCTGCTTTCATCAGAACTAACTCCATTACACCTCGAAATATGTGGCCTCTTCACCGCCAACCAGGAGACACGTTAAAACCACTGCATCCGGAAAAAGGAGAACTGTTGAAAATGGGACTGTTTCTGTTTAGTCTCCAGCTACCACATTAACATTAAAGCCCTAACTGGAGCACCTGTCAGCCAAGTACTGTGTTTTCTCAGTTTGAGATTTTCGCTTAGTTTGTTGCTGTTTGTTTGAATGTCAGTGTGTTTGAGGCCACAAAACTTAAACCATGTATTCTTCATTTGATGTGGGGCACGTGTGCTTTCTGTGTTCTTGTGTAATGCAGTGGCTCTTGTGTGTGAGCTGCTGTGGAATGTTCCAGCTTATTAGGGTGATATTGGTTTTCCTGCTTTATTTTGGACTGCAGTGCGAGTAGCTTCAGTTACAGAAAAAAACAAAATGTTTATTTGTTGAGAATCTCTTCTGTGTAGACATGCTCCCTCTTCTCACCAGGACTGAGACATTCACCTCTCCTGGAAGAAAACCACTGGATCCTCATCAAACCTCTGTATTATATGTACCTCCCCATCTTATAGTTGTTCACCCATGGGCAATTATCAATATTTCCATACCCATAGACCTGTAAATAAATACAGCCTCAGTCCATAGGTGCATTCACAGCACTGTCTTTCACCTAATCACATTTCTGACACAAGTGAGTGCTGGCCAACAGTGCCGATGTAAATGTTGCTTTCAAGTGAAGGGGGACTTAGAACCTCTGTAGACTGTGTAAACATGCACCTGTGCGACTCATTGTGTATGTAATTTAGGTCACAGGGTGACAATATGTACACAACTGAAGAGGATCATTAATAAATGCCATTAATGTTTATGCTTATGTTTGTCAAGATAATAAAACTGTATAATACAGCAGTTTAAGATTGCTTTATTTCATATGCACAACCTTTTGTCAAGATTTTTCATAAAATCTTGTTACAGGAACCGAAGGTAAACCTGCAACATTTGATCACATTATTTTGTTAACTGTGATGCAAACTTGAGGTGTTTTGTGACTGGAAACATGAGGAGTTGCTCAGTCGATCTGTGCCATCATCCGTTTCACTGCCATGGAGAGTCACTGGAGCCAGAAGTTCCTTAAATCCTGCAGTATTCCTATAAGGATTTATTTTTAAAGACAAGGTCAACTTTATTTCTGAACACACAAATGCTTTGGAAACCTCAATATACTATATTAAAATGTGATTGAGTTGACCAGGAGTACAGGGGGATTAGTAAACTTATTTGAAAGTATGTTACCTGTCTCGTTTGGACTGCATGACATATGAGCGCTCTCTTCTCAGCTGCTCTAGACGCTCCCTGACAACCGTCTTCTGCTGGTTCTTATTCTCCTAACAATATTAATGGTGAGAACGCAAACCTGGAACATATTATTCCCACAATATGCAATGTTTATACCTGTGGAAGATCTTGGGTGAGGTGCCTGAGCCTCTCTGTGTGCTTCAGGCCCAGGAGATCTTCCTCCGCCTTTCTGCTCTGTATGATTGATAGACGCTCCTGAACCTGAAAGACAAACTCAGTGTGACCCTCTATCCACCCTCAGTAGAGGAATTAGTGCCAGTAATCCTGATTCAGTCCACCTTTTTCTCACCTTCAGCAGTTGTCTCTCTCGATCTCTCTGCTGCCTCTGTTCCACCTTTCTTTGCATGTCCACCAGGTTGCGCATCGTCGTTTCTCTCTCCACCGCGGACATTGGCTCTCTGTCCTGCTCCCTTTCTGTCAGAGTGGATTCTCTCTCTACAGGGCAACAGTCAACCTTTAAAACAGGGAACAGCACATTAGTGGCACAAATAACAAGCACTGTTTGCACGAAAAAGCAAACTTACTTTGGTTTGTGAATTAAACTTAAGGCCGTGAGCGGGGTTTGGACCTCTCAGATCTTCTGGCTCTGGCACAGTGGGCCAGATGTCCACCTCAGCCACCTCTCTTTCTAAATGAACTGTCTCACTGCACATTCCGGAGCAGAGGTGACATTTAAGATGTGGCTGTTCAGACTGCAGGGTGTCTGCTACCGAAGCACATTCCAGAAGGTCACATTCAGGTACAGCTTCTGTATTCTCTCTTGGACCTGCTGTTGCTCTCTCTTCCAACATCAACTAATGAGAACACAAGAGAGAATAAAATCAGATGCATGACACAGTGAGAATGTTTTGCTCTGACAGTACCTGAGACAATGTGCTGAACTGTTGTTCTGCAGACTGGAGATGACCTGAAGATTCCGACTGGACCAGTACGGGTTTCACATCTTCTTTGTCTGTCTCTCCAGAAGTCTTCACAAAGGGCACGTTTTCACCTACACTGCTTCTTTCACTCGGCTGTATTTGCGTCTTCAAACCGCTCTCAACATCCTGGCTTTGTCCCGTAGCCTCTGCCTCACAGTCGGTGTTGTCCTCCAGCAGTTTGCCCCAAGCAAGCGTGATAAGCGAGCCCTGCTTCTCATAGCTTTGCTGGCTAGTTGTTGCACAGCTCTTGTCTTCTGCTTGGTCACTGTCTTCTGTAGCAGGACTCTGAGGGGTTGTACTTGTTGCATCGGATACACACACGATCTCCAAGTAGGGCAGGACCTCTATGATCCCTCCACAACCTGGGGTGATTCAAGGTGTTATAATTGCAGCTGTGAGGACGTGAAAAAATCTGCCAGCCGGTGTTTGCAGTACCTGTGCAAACGTCCTCTGTGTCAGCCCCATCTTCAGCTTGAACTCCATCCAGTTGTCTGCTCACACTGATGTTTGGAGCTTCAGCTGTCCCACCACTGCTGTTTGAGACTTCACGGGTGCAGGACTGAGTTACAGGTTGCTCTTCGCTGTCATTTTTGGTGAATTTCACATGAGTGACTACAGACACTGCAGTCAGAGCAGCATCTGAGATCAGGAGTTGGAGCGTGTTGGTGCAGCAAGGCGTCTGAAGTTCACATTCATACTCATGCCGCAGAGCTTGGATGCAATGTGCGCTCTTAAAGTCAAATAAAACACACCACTTGTTACAGTGGAATCTTTGGATTGGATGCTGTGTCTGCAGGCACTCACCTTGTCCATCAGTGCTGACAGCACTGCTGAAGCTTGGACCTCCTGGAGCTCAATCAGTTGAGCCATGAGGACCTGAGAACAATCCTCCAGCTGGCGTTGTGAACAGATTTCACTGCTTATGTGAGTCCCCATTTGGGGGTGGGGGTGGTGTTTTGGCTGAGGGATCTGCTTCTCATTATGCGTCTGCATTCCGGCATGGATTTGTCTCAGCTTCTTTAAACAGCCATTTCTAAAAGCAGATTGCTCTTGACTATCTGCCAAGCAAACAGGAATCAGAAAAGTAAGTATCCTGTATTTATATAGCGCTTTTCTAGTCATTTTGACACTGCATTCATGCAGCACAGCACTTCGACACATTAGCTGCAGAGTCTGGGATTGAACTAGGAACCTAGCTATCACTGGACGACCGCTCTACCATCCGAGCCACAGGGTCAGACAGGTGACCGAAAATACCAAAAACATGCAACAGAAAAGGAAGAAAATATGGATTTACCTTCTCTTTGAGGATTCTGGAACCTGGATTCTGGCTCTTGCAAATCCCCTAGTGAGATCCCATGTACCACCTTCAGCAGGTGCTTTTTCTCCTGCTCCTCAGTCAGCACCAGCAGCCGCAGCAATGCCTGCAGCAACAGGGGCAACGATTTGTTCTGCTGCTGGAGTGTTGTCCCTTCAACATGCATTGCCTGTCTTGGAATCAGGAATACCTGGTGTGGTGACATTGGAATATGGCCTCTCTGTTGCTTTTGATCCTCGCTCTGTAGCCACAGGGCGGCCTGATCTGTTCTGCAAGGACTCCTAACATGTGGCCTGTACAGATACGTCAGGGGCCCAGTAAACAGCTGAAACTGATTGCAAAGAGCTTCAGAGCAACACGAAGAATTAATTTCTCCATTTCCAAATGGTATTATTTTCACTACTAGTGTTTGTTCTCTTACCATGTCTCCCAGGACTGCCGAGCTGCCAGAAGAGCACTGTGGGACGTTTTTTCTCTCCGAGCTCTGAGAGTTGCCAACCTGATGTGTAGACACACCAGCCTCAGGCTCTCCCTATCAAGCCTAGAAGGCAAAAGATTAATGAATCATCTCTTCCTACTTGGTATAAATCAATGGGTTAAGTCTGCTTTAAACATCTTACAGCAAGCCAATAATATTATATTCGATATTCTTTTTAAACATTGGGATATATATAAGATTGGCAAGTCATCAGAGATATTTTAATTTCTTGCTCCTTACTTTAAATATTGACCTGATGCATTTGAATAGTATTTACCTCTCACACAGGATTATTAGTGTGTCCCTTTCTTGTCGACGAAATGTGTGCAAGTCAAACAGGAGAGAAACGGCAGACCGGGACTCTTTGCTGGACCCACTTGGTCAATAAGGAATAAGAAAGGAACAAAGATTTATTATTATATTCTAGTTTGGTTGGTGTTTTCTTGTCAATGTATCTATTTCATCCTAAATCTACTTAAAGAATTTTGGTGCATGTGTGATACCTGTACATCCTGAATGCTCCCGGCAGCTCAGCCAAACCGACCATGTCACCTGACTCCAAAGCCTCCTCTGCCGAATCCTCCAGCCTTTCCTCTTCCTCGTGTTGTTGCCATGGCAGCATACTCTCCCAGGTACTCAGAGCTGTGGTCCCCCACCCCCCCAAAAAAACATAGCTATGAGATTGTTATCTGTGTTTTACAGTGACAGCAGTTCTGAGAGATGATTTTTTACTGTAGTGTTCCTGGAGCATTTCTGTATAGAGCAAGTGGGTCACCACATCGTATTTCACGTCCACCAGGAAGAGGACGTCTGACAGCATGACACAGCCCCAGGCCTGACCTCTGATTTCTCGACTTTGGCCCTGCCACAGAGAGGGCAATAATATGCTTTGTACACCCTCTGATGCCAATCTGAGAAGATAAACAAACACATCAGTATCATAATTATAGTTAACAAGCACTTACAGGAATCACTTCAGGTATCTAGACTGACTATTGCAGTGTGAATCGTGTATATTCTCATTTGAAGACATGTCATTAGATCTTTTTAAAGCAGAAATTAAACAGTTTCTTTAGGTTACATGTTACATTCACTTGTGTCCACGTTTATTTTTGCCAAATATTTTTTTCATTTTGAAGGTTTTGACTATTGCCCTCACCAACCACATTTGTGCTGCTGTTGTGTCTGTCTGTCTGGACCTGTGGCTGAAAAACTGCAGTAACTTTTGACTTTAAAATTTTAAACAAGGAAGGTCTCATATCAATATCTTGGTCCTCCTTAAAGGATTCTTCTCCACTGGTAAATTGAGCTTCCCAAAGTGCAATGCAAAAATCGATTTTTACCACTTTAGTTTCCATGAAAATAATAGTTAATAGTTTTCTTGTTATCAAAATAATACCAAATAAAATGGTTTAGTTTAGTACAAAACAGAAAAATATAGGCAATTTTATTACTTATTATTATTTTATCATTATTCATCATCATTATTTATTGACACATCTTTTACACAGTGCTAGTATTTACTTAGACAGTATTTCAACTTAGGTAAATCGAATGAAAGGGAATTGCGACTGATAGAGGGATCGTCTGCAGCTTCTTGTCCTGTCTACTACGGTAGGGTGAAAATATTGAATTTGAGTTACTTCTTAGGCCCAGAACTTAAAGACACTCACCTGGCCCAGCAGTTTCTGGCTGCTTTCTTGAGCCACCTCACACTTCCATTCTGGTCTTTGTTCCGCACCAGTCGCTCCCTCTGAGCAGGGACGGTAAATGATGTGATTGAGTCCATGCAGGATAATATCTGCCACACGCATGTACGTACCTGTAAACTGTCTGTGTCAAAGGTGCATAGCTGCACAGATCCTGAATCTGGTTTGTTGTGAGATCTTATGAAGGTGTGTGAGTCGGTGCTTTGGTGCAGCACATGAGAATTGTTAATAAATGGCTTATCAGCCTCATGGAGAGAGTTGGGATTCCCAACGTTCAGCAGCTGGAGGTCCCAGTAGAGCTGGAAATCGTCAACAACAGTAAATATTGTTCAGTGGGTTTCTCAGAAACTCTCATGTGGAATTCACAGCAAAGAGAAGTCTTTATTTTACTACCTTTTCCATCTTTTGCCTCTCCCTTTCCATTTCTAGGAGAACATCTATCACATTTTCACCAACACAGGACCAACTAGTGTCGCCTCCTGCAATCTGAAACAGGGACAAGCGCTGTACGTTGTCATGTTCGACAATGACCAATGAAGATTTGATTGGGCAATAGCTGCTTCTATATTGATGCTTGTTGATCAAATCTTTCTTGGTTACCTTCTGCATGGCTGCATGCGCCTCATCACTGCTGGAGGGAGCGTGAAACACTCTGCGGTAGAGAAGAGTCACATCTTCAGAGAACTTTGCCCCAGCAGACATACCCAGGGATTGGTACAGACTGGTGACGCAGTCCTGCTGGAAGAATGAAGAAAGAAGGAAGAAAATAACACATTAGTTGTTTTTTACAGACCAAAAACGATTTTGCATTTGGCTCAGCATTAAAGCTTCTTACCACATCCATGTTTTCACTACTGTGGGCTTTTCAATTATACAGGCTGTTGCTATGGTTACAGCAGTCCTCTAGACAACAGCTGGGTCAGGTAACCAAATAACACGAGTGAAAGTGTGCCTGTTGGAGGCAGAGAAAATGTGATACATAACCATGTGACTCAAGTCTTGTGTAACACGGAACTACAAGTGAAAGTTCGTGCATTCCAGCAGGTATTTTGTGTGTTATTGTATATTTTAACTAGTCTAATACAGGATATGTCATTAAAAAAAAAAACCTCATCTAAAAATACAATGTATCTAGAAATTAACATGAAATCCTGAACATGGGATTCTTTTAGTTGGAATTTACGGAGATTAGTTGCAGTATATAATATACTTGCAATTTTAAGAACTTGTTAACTGACAGGACTTTCCCTGAGGGAGGTGCTTTTTCTCATTCACCATATCTAACTTTATTCACTATGTATAAACTCTTAGGCTGACCTGCTTTGCACTCACTAAGATATTCATTTCTTTAATAATTAGAAACTTACCAAACAAACACTTTCAATACATTATGTAACCTGTAATTAGTAACAATTATTTTTAACCAGGAAACTTCAAGGAAATAAAAGTAATATAAAGTATTATCAAGCTCATACTCATTTCTTGATGAAAAATTAATTGAAGATTTTAAAACAAATAAAGGAAATAGTAAATATTAGGAAAACATTTGTTTATTTGCATGATGAAGAATAAAAAAAAAAAATGAGCACCTGAGATTATATAGCTTACTGTATTGTGAGAGATTGCACCGTGATGAAATAAATCTTTACAGTAAACAAACGCTCGTTTGATAGTAAGTAATGCCATTAAAAGAATCTACTAAAAAGGCTGTGAACAGTATTTCATACATGTAGGAATTAAAACCACAATGGTTTGTGTAGTATAAATATTCAGTGCTACATATATAATCATACAATAAAGTTAATAAAAACATTAAGATGCAGTATTTCACATCAGTAAGTGTAATAAATCCACAGGTCATGGAGGCTCATCGGCTGGGATGTTTGTCCATTTCCGACTTCAGTGTACAGTAACAGAAGGCTTCTGCAGTCCTTGGACTGGTTTAAGGCTATAAGAGGTGGCAGTGCATGCGTGTGCAAGTCAGTGTCCACTTGAAAGTGCGCAGTTCAAGCACTATGTGGGGTTGCCGTGAATGATCTTTGGGCACTTTTCGGGCTGTATGCAGTAGTTGTTGTGGAGAACCAGACCGGCGGGGCACTGGCAGCCCGGCACGCAGGGCTTGAAGCAGTGGCTCTCTATCAGCCCCAGAGGCACGTCAACGTTAAAGCAGGTTACAGGGCACGGAGGTCCACACTCGTCAAACACAAAGCCCCTCTCCACTGGACAGCCCACAGCTGGGGAAGACAGCGACCCAGGAGAAAAGCTATTACAGACTGATAACACTTTCACCACTATTGTTTCAAGGGTGCGAATTAACTGACCTCCGGTGATCAGTAAGAATCAGCAGGTGCCTGATGACTATTCATTCAAACCTTTATTTAAACTTGAAAGACCACTGAGGTTTGTGTTCCTCTGCAAGTACACTACTCACAATGAAAGCAGGTCCCTTGTGTAGTGAGTAACAAATAAGTGATCAAATGCAGATGGATAGGCTTTTGTAATCTGTGTCAGCAGTATGGTGTGCATGAGGTTTGATCAGATCTGATTGTTAGTACTTGGACACCAGCAAACAGACCCTCACTCTGTGAAATACTGTATATTGATCGAAATGTTGTTTTATTCTGCAGTATATGACAGCATGTGAGGAGAAGGCAGATGGAAAAACAAATCTTTGGCTAGATATTTAATATATCATGCTCAAAATGAGAAGCTGTTGAAGAAAAGTTCACTGAACCCACCACACAGAGATGAACTCCTCCACTGCAGGATGACTCCAGCCTCTCTGCACTGACTGGCGTAGGCCTCCAACGTGTCGCACAGACACTCGTCAGTGTTGGTCCCACAGGCACACAGGTCGTAGACGCAGGCTCCGTACCACGGTTCCGGAGGCACCACGCGATGACAGGGCTTGAAGGCGGCAGACTTCAGAACCTTACAGCGAGCATTGGCCCCCTTCTTGGCCTGGTAGCCCGCATCTTTGCAGGGGTCAATATCCTCACCAGGACGACAGGATGTGAGGGAGTGGCTGCCATTTGTGACCTAAAATGACAAACTGTTTTACAATTAAGCTCAAGTTTTGTCCTTTCCTTCTTTATCTTCTGTATCTATCTTACCCTCCAGCTGTTGCCGAAGTCGGCCTCTGATAGACTGATTCGACCGCTGGGCATTCGGAGGTCATCCTGGTAGTAGTTGTTGAAGTTTCCACAAAGGCCGCACGTGTGGGTCTTATATGAGCCTGGCACACTCACCTCCAGATGTGAACGACCACTCCACAGAATCTAAAGGTGGACAGACGGGTGTATAAATGCATTTGCAATTATAGCAAGAGATTAGAAACAGACAACTGTACCTTCAGCCCGATGTTAGTGTTGAGTAAGATGGTGTTGGTCTGTCGTTCAATGTAAATGTACGGTTCTCTGAGCAGCGGCAAGGACACGACGTCATTGTCCACCTGAGAAGTACGACAAGGGTTGAGTGGACGCAAGATGTGTGAAAATTCTACGCAGCATTTGTGCACACAAACCTTCACAACCCAGTCCTGGAGGAGCTGCACCATGACGTCTCCTATAAACACAGTCACTTCTTTAGTCCAGGACACTCCTTTACGGCCACGGTCGTCGTTGGTGACGTGGATGCTGCACAAACACAGAGTGTAGTGATTTCGTGATAAGGTCACGTGAGATTGCTTGTTGTTTACTGTAATTATCTTGTCGAAGGAGCTCAGTTAAGACGCTGCGTCTTCCTGTTCAAAATGTATCAATTCACATCTTTTCTAATGCAAGTTACAAGAGCAATACAAATGACTAACAATACAGAAATGCGAAAAAATAGTCAATATTTATCAAGTTAACACTTGATAAGCGCCGCAATTAAAATGGGTGAATAGTCGAGGCATTTGAGTAGTGGAAAAGGGACATAATTGTCAGCACTCATTATTTTCCTCCCGGAGAAATTGAATTCTGTGTAGACTGTAGGAAGAGGTAAGAGCGTCAAGCGTTTCAAAAAAATATAAGAATTACACAAACCATGTGCACAAATAAAGAACCATGGTGGCGACCCGCTCACCTGAAGTCTCCGCCCTCACAGTCCTGTGCCAGGACGTATGTGCACGCTCCCTGGAAGTGCAGCATGCGGCCGTCGAAGGTGCGATAATGAGGGTCTCCGAAGGCAATGCAGGTGGCCGGACGAGGAAGGCAGTGAGGACAACACAAACCCGGGATGATGGCTGGCATCTCATCCTGTAAACAAACAGGCACATGTAGACTCAGTTTCTCTGCCTTTGTGGCCTTTGATGAGCCAAAAAGACTCCAAAACCAAAAGTGTCTGCAGAATTGAACTCTTGTAATTGAACTAAGGTGTCAGAGGTTGAATTTCTCTGCAGACCGAAGGCTTAGCACAGCCAGGCATCATGGGAACATTTTAAAACACTGATGAAACTCTGAGAGAGAGCGTGTGTGTGTGTGTTTCTTATACGGACTGTTGCACAGGTGAGGGGAGGGCAGCGTTCACTGCGACAGTGCACATCTCCAGACACACACGTGCAGCTGGTGCACTCGTCCACCTCCCACTGTTCGTTGGAGTGATATACCGTCCCCTGGTACAAGCACGACGCCCCTGAGTCTGCAAGACACAAACAGGTTGCAGGTTGAGAAACAACAATTTGAGCAAACACCGTGATGCTTATTCAGCTGGCTGGCTGTGACACCTTGGCATTCAGAGCAGCATTTCCCAGGAATCTTCACTTGTTTCTGACCATCCAGACAAGCTGCAGGTAAACACTCTTCAATGCTGCACTCAATATGGCCCAACTAGGAAAGAAGGAAACAAACTGCTGTAGAAACAGAATCTGCATTGATTCAAGGCATATCTAGTAAGTAACTGCACAGTAACACAATACAGGTACATTAATTAACATTAGTTTATAAAGTAATAAGCATTTACCAACTAATCATTTAATAATGACCCATATGTTAATCAAGATACTGATTCATACATTATTCAGTAGTTTAAAACTATAATAATAAGTGTCATTTAAGGGATACATATTTTCAACTACACAAATAACTGTTTTCTGTAATAAAAAAAATTAAAAACATGTGTAGAAACTATTATACCTAAATACATTAGCTAACATGAAGACTATTAGTAAGTGATTACATAACACAATAATTAACTGTCGGTAAATGCTTGATGATGTATTAAGTAGCGTTAATAATTTACCCATACTGTAAAGTGTTACCTATTGTACTTTACATGAGTATTTGCTTTATACTTATGCTGCATTCAAATTCAGAGATAAAATTTCATTTCACAACATTTGTAATAAAAACATGCTGCTTCTTACTAGATTTCTGCATCAATTCCTCCATAAGACGCTTATAGTTAGTTCCACCTTGTCCAATTCCCACATTTAACACATAGACTTTTATGATCCAGGAATATCATAATCAATTCAAGCGAAAATCAATTTTTTTATGAAGGGATTTATTTTACGCTTTGTCTCTTATTTGATATCTTTTGCAAATGCCTTTTACTTGATTTTATTGCTCTTCACAGCTAAAATTATCGGCTGTATCACATTCTTTTGTATTCAGCTCGCATAAGGATGAGCGTGAGTCTCAGCGTTAGTGTTAAGACTCACGTTACAAGTGCACGTGACGCAGTGGTCATCACTGTCAGTCCAGCTGCTGCCGTTGGCCACACGTCGGTTCTGGCCCTCTATCACACAGTCTGTATGAGGAGAGAGACCACAGTTCTGGATATTTCATGGCAACAGCAACACCCAGCAAATGTTATAAAGCACAAGGAAGACAATGAGGAAAAAAATGGCGTTAGCTCACCTTTGCAGACAGGGCAGCATGAGTTCGGAGGGGTAAACTGTTCATTAGGAGGGCAGGCAGGTGGGAGGCAGGGCTGGTGTAAGCAGGTCCATGTCAGGTCCTAAATTACAGACACCTGTTCACTCTGCTGCTCTGAATCACATGGTACTAAATTTAGCTCTAGAGGTGCTGATACGTCAAACTTCATCCGTAAGAGAGGGCAAATCATGCTCCTGTACCTTACAGTGGCAGGTAAAACATGGGTCATCTGTCGCCAAGACCTCGTTGCCAATCAGTGCTGCGGTGCAGTTACTGAGAGGCTCTAAATATATGCAAGGACACAAAAATGTTACAGCGCTTCTTGGAGGTTCAGAGATCACACACAAACAGAGCAACAAAGAACGCAATTCAGTACTGACGTGCACAGACGGGGCAGCAGGAGTCTGGTCCAGAGAACAAGATGTTGCTCTTGGGACAGTCAACCAGGCTGGGACACTGCTTTCGGTAACACCTCAGGTGTTGCTCTCCGTCCGGCATCACCTGTATTACACGCAGGTTAGTTTAATACAACACTTATTATTACTATAAATATTGAAGTCAACTTTAGTGACAATTCTGCCATATTTACAGGCAGTAGAGAAATATTGTTCCACTCAAAACCCCAAATTTTATGAGCAGAAAAATAAAAACACTACTTCTATTTCAAGTTACTAGTATAAATTCTGTACCATACATATATTTTTTATTTTTCCTGCTTTTACAAATTCAGAGCAAAAATCATAAAGCAAATCATCAGCTTTTAAAACTAATGACCCGTTTCAGGCAAGTTTTTGACAAGATCAACAAATATTATGTGTTTCTAGCGTCTCAAACGTGATGACGTACCAATTAAAAACATAAAACGTTTTGGACTAATGAAGCCCGTTTTTGCCGTTTCGTCACTTTAAAACAAACCGAGAATCCCAGTTAAACATATAAATGCAGCAGTCGGGTTGGCAGTCATTGTATGTGTTGTACCTCACAGGTGCAGATCTGACAGGGGTCATTGGCTGGTTGGAAACTGTCACCTGGACCATACACTCTGCCCTCAAATATGCAGTCTGCTCAAAAACATAGATTATCACAAAGATTATCAATCACTTTCACACCTAGAAAAAAAATGCATAATGCATCTAATGTTTGCTTACCAGCACAAACAGGACAGCACTCCCCAGGCACGCTGATGAAGTTGACGCAGGGTGATAGACAGCGTACTTCAGAGCAGGTGGTCACCCCGTCCACACACATACAGGTCATACAGGGAGTGGAGTCCGCAAACCAGCTGCTGCCCTCACTGTGTTCCTCCCCTCCATATACGCAACCTGAGAGCGAAGATTAAATCACCAGTAATACTTTTATCCATCCATAATTATACATTTTCTGCGATGTTTTTACCTCGACAGCGAGGACAGCAGGCGCCTGGATTGGTCAGCTGATGCATACAAGGCAGTTTAGGGCACTCAGGGGTTGCACAGCGCACCTCACCTGCCTGCGAGACTCAGATTAGCAATCAAAAGCAAGGAGAGGAGTAGATACGAGGGAGGGGAGGGACAGGTGGAGGAGTCAAACCTGGCAAATGCAGTTTGAGCAGTGGTTTGAACTGTGGGTCCACGTCTGCCCGTCACTGAACTCCTGTCCATTGAGTGTGCAAACTATCACCAGAGACAGACGAGACGCAAAGAGAGAACAGAAAATAAAAGAGACGTTTTTATACTGTCAAGAGATATGGGTTGTTTAAAAGATTTTGTCTGCATGAGTTTGTGCATGACTTTCTGGAAGCTTTTTTTTTTTCAGTTTTCATAAATAGTAAGTTAAACTGCAGGTAAAATTCAAAGCAATATAAAGGATGGAAGAAAATACAATAATTAAAGTTTATCTCTAAGCACGAAAGAGACATGGACTAAAAGGTAAATGTTAATTCCCTTTAAACAATTTCAATACGCTTTGTTTCATGATTAAAAACTTCTTGGTTTCATTCTAAAACAATAAACATTGAAGGTCACTATCAGACTAAGGCTTGAAAAAAACTACACGTACCACAAAATGTGTGCAAATGCAAGTTATCTGTAAAATAAAGGGCACTGCAAGGAGAGTTATACGGTATATTCATTAATCCTGCCTTTTTTGAACCTGGTGCAAAAGTTTTTTGACTTACACAGGCAATTTTAGAATAACAGACAGATTTGATGTACAACTTAATCAAACAATTTTAATGAGTTGCAAAAAACACAGCATCAATTAGGTGTCTCGTGTGAATTATGCTGTTTAGAATACACACAGAGGCCACACATTTGCCACTGTGATTTCAGGTTTTAACTGATCAGAAATACCTGCGCATTCGGGGCAGCACTTTCCCGGTTTGGTAACTGGTTGGACACAGGGGGCTTGTGGGCAGACCAGCGGCACGCAGGTGACAGTGCCTCTGACACAAGTGCAGCGTTGGCAGGGGTTGGAGGAGGGCGTGAAGGTGTGACTGTGGCCGTGGACAATGCCCTCGTACAGACAGGAGT
>KV751345.1:7011881-7023986 GCA_001698575.1 Mola mola
GGACTGGACAAGGTCTCTTCTGACAGTTCACCTCCTCGTTCTGATCAGATCACGGAGGGACAAGGAGGGTCGTCATTCATCAGGTGATGTGAATTTCAATTAATTTTCATTCAGTGAAAACGGTCAGACTGACCAGACAGGAGCACAGCGAGCAGGGGTCGGAGGGCGAAGTGAAGGAAGTGCCGGACTGATATTCTTTGCCCAAATGCCGACAAATCCCCGTGCAGAGAGGGCAGCACTCCCCAGGGGGGGTCACCGGATGCACACAGGCAACTCTTGGACAAGACACATGTGTACACACCACTCCACCATTCTATACACACACACAGACTGACATTAGTTCCTTCATATAGTCATTTAAAGGAGGCCTTTAGTAATTTTCAAACTAAGGTGCACCGAAGATGTGACAAGTCAAGTGCCTATTTTCCAATGCTTATGTTACACAAACAAATTCACATACATTTATCCCAAAGTAATGTCTGATTATTTAGCAGGTTACCACAGCATGGAATAAATACTAAAGAATATATATGAACAAATTAATTTTGTCTTTCATACACATTGGAAAACTTCGGATAAACGGCAATAGACTGGTTGCGTCTGGGTTGCACCACCCGTGACCAGAATTAGAGAAAAGTAAAAAAACACAGTCTATACAAATAGTCTGTAATTGAGTTAAAAACACACAGGTGTTTTACTATAAGTATCTACTCCATACTACCAGAAATTTGCAAAAAATTTTGAGTATAGCTTATAGCGGAAAAGCTGATTATTTATGAAATTTTGACTTTCTCTTGCTCTTTTATAGTCTGAGCTGAACAGTTCAAGCAGCCGAACTTCCTACTGCAGTAATGTTCAAATGAGAAGATGTATTTTGGGACTTTTTAAAGCCTAAAAGACCAGGAAATAGAGGTTAGGTAGAAAAAATACTAGAGTTCCCCTTGATGGTTCTTGTGCAACTGAAGGTTAAGAGCTGGAGAGGATGGCTAACTTATTCTTAAAATCAGGGCTTCATATCTTCATAACACTCGGTTTCTGCACACGTATGGTACATACATTACTGTGCTCTCACCTCTTTGTAGCCACCATAAGTATTATGTTAGCAAGTAATGATTGTTACATAATAAAAATATGGTTTAATGGCAGAAGAAGTGGATGCTGCAGCTGGAATCCATTGTAAATACTATAATATTACAGCTTCTACCCCCATCGATGAAGCAGGTTGCAATCTTTTCAAGGCCTTCAAGGGGCAAGTATTTGATAATATGATTCTTAAATACAACCTTCTGACCTCAAACATGTTACACATCTTTGTATCACTACTAAACCATTTCGATTTTATTCCGAAACACCATCCCTATATGATATCCTCTCACAGTTACATGCTCTGTTTCTCATCTCCAACACCAGTGAGCTACTTGTGCAAAGGTCTGGTGCTGATGGATTTTTAAGGATTAAACGTAGAAGCAATGCAAATTAAAATATGGGCGTGACGGTACCAGACACGAGCAGAGCTGGCAGCGGTCAGCAGGATGGGGGAATCGCTCTCTGTTGAAACAGCTACGTCCATAAAAGTTGCAGCCATCACACACTCCACACGCACAGCCATCCAGAGCAGGGTGTTGGCATGACACAGCTGGGCACCGGCGCTGGGCACACACTATTTCCCCTCTCTATGGGAAAAAACAAAGCTGTGACGAATGCAGCGCGCAAAGAGGCCCCAAAGTAAATGCAGCCCTTCTCCCCCCTCACTGAGCACTTGCAGTCCTGACATCCTCCCTCTCCTCCCGGCAGGATCTGTCCGTCAACATAAGTCACACTTTGGAAGTGACAGCCTGGACACAGAGGGCAACACAAGTTATGAATTCTACATAACTTGAGCAATGATCCGTTGTCAGCAGCTTACCGTCACAGGCAGGGCAGCCGCAGGGGTCGGCGACCGGGTGAGAACAGGGGGCGGCCGGACACGACTTCTTCGAACACCGCACCGATCCGCTCTGCAAAGAAACGAACACGACACGTTGACTGAAGAGGGTCACCTGCTGGAGCGCGTGCGTGAGCGTGTGCATGGTGATTTTACCTGGCAGGTACACTCAGAGCAGAAGTTTCCTGGGTCGGGGACTGACTGACCATTTGTCAGGACTGCGCCGTTATAGAAACAGCCTGTCAAATAAACATAGGTTTATTTTGTAATCACAGCATTAATGATGATGAAAGATTAACTCCTAACTGAGGAAAGCGCCTCAATTTGCCTTTACACACGTTCACATTCTCCGCAGCATTGTCCTGGTGGTTTGTAAGGGTGGCTGCACTCTCCATGACAGGGAATCTTGGTGCAGACGACCTCCCCTCCGTAACAGTAACATACGCCACAGGGGCCATTGTCGTCAGCAAACTCAGTGCCATCAGCATATTCTTTACCCTGAAACATGCAGCCTGCAAGAAAAGAAATTGAATTAAAATGTTGGTAAAATAGTTCCCAATGAGAGCTGGAAGGTGTGTGGGTCATTTTAAAGAACTGGGACTCACCATCACAGGACATGCAGCACTGCCTCTGGACTGGGTGCTTACAGTTAGAGGATGGACAGCGCTTCCTCTCACACCGCACAGAGCCTTCGCGACAAACACACGCCGCACACGGGTCTGATGAGTCATCCCACCTCTCCCCATGAGCCCGCTCTCTGCCCTCATAAAGGCAGCCTGCGAGGGAAGTGAGACACATGTTGCAGAAGGAGCGCCAGCGTCAAAATCGATGAGGTCACGCACACGGATAGTATCTCTCTATGAAATTGTACCTTCGCAGGTCCGGCAACACTCCTGCACGATTGGGTGTGAACATGCGGCGAAGGGGCAGGGCTTGCGCTGACAGCGGACCGTCCCATTAGTGCAGCCACACGATTGACAGCTGTCAGTTGGGTGGTAGAAACGCTCTGTGTGTCTATAGGTCCGTTGTTCAAACACGCAGTCTGATGGGGGAGCTGAAGGTGTGTTGTGAAAAGAGACACATTTATGTACAGTTGTAGTATTTGACACGAAACAATCAGGTTATTAGAGCAGTATCCAGCTGTAAACAAGACAATAATAATAGGAAAATGCTTTTTTCTTCTTCTTCTTTATAGCCGAATTAGCGATTTTTCATCCTTTTTAAATTTGTGGGCTTTTCTTCAGTAAGGGAATAAGAGAAAACGATAATCCTTTTAAATTGAATTGTATCTGTACCGTACATGTACCATGTCTGTACTGTAAACTGAAGAACTTACCTAAACGACTTAAAATTTAATTTTAAATCTTCAAATTTTTCAGCAGCCTGGGCACTGACCTTTAAAGCCAACTTCATGCCTTTGTTTTTACAGTGTCTGAGTTCAGATTGGATTTCAAAAGTATACTTTTTTAATGACAATGGAATAACTTTTGGTTAAGAATGATGTTGTCTTTGTGTCACTGCTGACATCGCTGATAAACAGGCCAGATGAACCTGCAACGCAGGAGCTCCAGCATGCACCTGACCCTTTCACCTTTGAATACCAAAGGTAGGAATATTTCTGAACCCTCTGAAGTGTTCTCGTTACCCGGACACTGGGGACAGCAGTTTCCAGGCAGCAGACGTGGGTTGGAGCAAGACAGCTGAGGACACCGTTTCATCAGACACTGGACATTCCCATTCTGTCATGAGCATAACACACAGTGAAGTGAAAACCCCCTTTAAGAAGGTGATTGCCATATCTGCGTTCGCCATGCTGATTATTCTTACTATGCAGCTGCATGTCCTGCACGTGTCAGTCGGATGGGGAAACTCCTGTCCGTTGAAATACTCATTCCCGGCATAGTTGCAGCCTGAGGTGGAGGAATATTGTGTACTTGTATTAACATGTATTTGCTTTCCTGATGGCCAATGCATATTTCCTCACCATTGCAGTTGTTCCGACAGCATGTTCCTGGCAGTGGCGCGTTACAGTGAGGGCGCGGGCACTGCGTTTGGTGGCAGTCAATCGTGCCACTTACACAATTGCACTCCTCACACACATTGACAGGGTTAGGAAAAGCCTCCCCGTCCACAAACACATGGTTTTCAAAGCGGCAGTCTGGGAACGAAAGACACATACACATCAAAGCAATGGAAGATTTGAAAAAGGTGCACTAGCTGATTTGCAGTCCGTCTCTGAGTTTGAGCACCTGGACACTTTTCGCAGCACTCCCCTGGTGGCGTGTGTGTGTTGGAACAGTTGAGAGGGGGACACGGTCTTCTCTCACACTCCACAGTGCCATGCTGCGCAGAGGGGAGGCGGTTTCACATGGTTGTGAAGGTGAACAGTCATATGTTGTGTTTGTGTAAATGGTCACCTGACAGGTGCAGATGTGGCAGGGCTGGTCGGGGGTGGTGAACCTCTGGCCGTTGCTATAGATACGATTGTTATACATGCAGCTTTCACACACGGCACAGCAGGAGCCTGGGGATAGTAAAGAGGCAGTGACGTTACACGCTCATCTGCATAAAAACAAGGCTCACACACACACTCAGGTCGTACCAGTGGTCTTGGTGGGATGCAGGCAGACGGGGGTGGCGCAGTGTGTGTGTGTGCATACGGTCTCTCCATTCACACAGGTGCATCTGGAGCAGGAACCCTCAGGCTGCCATTTGTAACCTTCCTCATATTCCACCCCCTCCAACACACATGCTACAATGAGACAAGAGGCAATGTATTATACCGCATAATAGAAGAGCTGCAGCTGTGCATGTGTGTGCGTGTGTGTGCGAATGCATTATCACCTTTGCAGATTGGACAGCACTGATGTGGGTCTATAATGGGGCTGAAGCATCGGACAGGAGGGCACTTCTCTTCCCGGCAAATAACATTCCCAGCCTAAAAAAAGCACAAAACAGGATGACTTTAGTGTGTCTGAACTATTACTTGCCTGTCAGTCAGGAAAGTATTGAATCCTGCTGTGCTGCAAAACCCAAAAGAAAGTGAGACTTTGAAGCCTTTGAGGCCTAATAGAGACTTAGTCGTTAAAAATTTCATATGTAACATTTCCACATTAAAGTTTCTAAAAACATCTAAACCTTTGTGATAGATTTTGTTGAGTGTGTCTCAACACCAACTCATAGGACTGAGGAGGAAAAATACGATATACGGGACACTAAAGGTAATTCTGGGGTCAACAATGCTGTTTATGACTCTATATGAAAGACTTTTTACCCAGAAACTGGGTAACCATTATTGTTTTGTGGAAAACACTAAAGTGAGAGTAACACGAATAAACTTAAAAATACCCCAAACTTCTAAATAATCCCTCACATTTCTGTCTGAGTCACATCACGTTAAATTTTTCATTCCTATGATGGCTGCCAAACAACACACGATGCCACTCTAATCTTTTGTTTTGTTTTGACTGACAGCCTAATGGCAGAAATTCTTTTAAAGCTGAGCATCTTTCTGATCACTCTCAGCGTTTCACTGCTTTCTTCTCAAAGATGCTGCGTGGACTTGCCTTACACCTGCACTGCAGACAGGGTCCACTTCCCGCAGGGGTAAAAGCCTTTCCGTCAGCATACACCCTCCCGTCATACTCACAATCTGTGGGAACACTCACAAATTTCGATCATGTTTTTCCTTCGTGGCAAAGCTAAAATATTGGCAAAGACACGAAGAAAAGATCTATTTTTGACCAGTGTATACAGATACAGGTACTTACCGTGACAGGCGGGACAACACTCTCCTTTGTGCTTAGCTGGATGGCTGCAGTGTGGTGTGGGACATGATGAATCCACACGCTCACACGACACCTCACCTGCCTACCAGGCAGACACAGATTAAATATGTCTCTTAGCCAGATCTCCTTATCATATCAAAATACAGCTACACCGATAAAACAATCAGAGCTTCTACTCTGTAAAACGTCCCACTTGACTATGTTTACCGGTCACAAATGGAATTTTAAAATGTTATCACATGTTCTTATGATCCACCATGTATTCCACATCAGTCTCATGAGCATCAAAAAACACTCGGTCAGACTGAACTCACAGAGCAGCGGCAGTGAAGGCATGGGTCACTCCTAGAGGGGAACTTCTGCCCGTCCATGAACACCTTGGATTCATACTCACACTGCTCACACCTACAGGTCACATACGTAAATGTTTCAAAATATTCCAGCCGTCTCATCTGAGCCACAACAACAGTCATCTTACATGTAATTTACCAAAGCAGAAGATGGATTGTATAGACTGATGCAGGTGTGATATGGCTGAGTTTAGGCTTGGTGTTTACCGTGGACAACAGTCTCCAGCACGACGAACAGGGTCACGACAAGACAAGGCAGGGCAGGGAAGTGGTGAACAAACCACATTTCCGTTCTACAGGGAGGTGATAAAACAATCTCCAAATGATTAATGCGCACAAAAAAATAAAGATTTATGAAGAAAACGACGATGGATGACATACCACACATGTACACTCTTGACAGCGGTCTCCAGGGGGGACCCTTGCTCCATTGGGGAAGTCCTGACCGTTCACACCACAGCCTAATACACACACACACACACACACACACACAGTGTCTCTGCAGTTAACTGGACCCGTACAGTCAGCCACAGTGAATCACAGACACCCACCCTGACAAACTGGACAGCAGGCTTTGGGCGGAGGAGCGGCTGGGTTTGAACATGGGGTGTTGCAGCGTTCCCTCTCGCAGTGAACACGACCCTCCTGAGGATGGAAAAGAACAGTTCAGTAGGGATGAAGGTGAGAGAAATGACACAGCTAGGGTCAAACTGATAGTAGGTATCAGACCCACCAAACACAAGCAGAGATCGCAGGGATTTCCTGCGGGCCTCCACTGGGCCCTGTGATTGTACTGGACACCAGAATGGACACAGCCTGTAAACGCATGTCAGAACATATAAGTCAAATACTGCCAATGGTGAAATGTTACTGGCCGTCGAAACAGTGCATTTTAATTTGGCAATGTTTATCTTAAGCAATTCATCATTTATTTGTTCATTATTTATGCATATGAAGACTTTAGGACCAAAAGATTAACTTATTTTTGATTTTGGGTGTGCCCTTTAAATATTTTACTTTGCTAAAAACTGAGCTGATGCTACCAATACTAAGTTTCCTTTGCTAACATGTTTGGTGATACAGTATGTTGTTCACAAGTGGTTGCTCCATTTAATTTCACAATATTCAATAAGAACACGGAGCTGACTGGAGGAAGAGCAGGTGGTGCATGCTCGGGCGTGTAAGAGGCGGAGGTGAACAGAGGTGGTGTAGAAATGCTTGAACATCAAAGCAAGTATACCAGTTCTAGTACACACATAAAATAAAAGTTTGAGCCTGTAAAAGAGCCTCCTAATGACAATAATCTTGAGTTGCCACACCTTGTTGTCAAGACCAATGACGTTTCCGTCTGACCCAAATCCCTTAAAAAGCTTCCAGATACAGGTGTTTCAAACACTCAGCCAATTCAATGGCTTTAAACGTATTTGTATATCTTTTGTATTATATAATTTGGTTTTTCAGGCTCAGTTTTAGTTTTCTTTTTTTTTTTCTTTCTGTGAAAGTGTGACTTTAGTAAATGAACTTTTTTTGAATTATGAAAAAAATGCTTTCAGCTACAGTTTGGGTATATTTATATTCAGAGGACTGTCAAATTAAAAATAACGTATAATATGTATTTTAATTTTTGTATTGTAATTCACAGAAGTTTGAGGAGACCTATTGAGAGGAAACTAAATAAGCTTCATGTATCTTATGCAGTGGTAATATTGGGAATACTGAAGATTTATACACTGCAACAATCCCCTGGATCTAAAATCCTAATGATTGTGTACATATTTTGTATTTGTCCTTACCTTTACATCGCTGGCAGCAGTCTCCAGGTACAGTCTCCTTTTGAGTGCAGTCCAGCGAAGGGCAGGGTAGGGGGTAGCATTCCCTTTGACCCCCCTGTTGACAGTGAAGGGGCACAGAAGTGAGATTGCTCAGGATTCATAAATCTATTTGTGTTAGCGTGGGTGTATATAAAATACCCACCTTACACGTACATGTCTGACAGCCGTCTAGATTGCTGTCGGGCACATTGTGAATTGTACCATCCAGCTCACACCCTGAAGATGAGACAGAGATTTAAATGCATACACACTTTCCAGCTCATTGGTGTGTATGTGTGTGGGAAATTTCAGTTGGAAAAGGGGAATACGGAAAAACCTGTCATTGCAGGTTTTCTTGGCCTTGTTTTCTTTCTAGGTCACTGGGGAACATCTGGTTAGACTCTCTTTCTGGTAATGATAGAACAGCATGGTTCTGATGTAGTACGCCTGTGCTTGCGCTCTCTCACACTATGTTTTATGGGCTAGAACAATAACCAGAAGTGCTTGCAGCCTTCCAGTACTTAAAGACTTCCACTATCGAGTCTATTAACGCTGACACTGATTTAGTGTGGAAGAAACGTGCACAGGCCATCAGTTTTCTGGAGGATTCCCTACCAAACAGACCATTACCTAGACAACTTCGCCCATTTTAATGCTTTTTTTAACTTACATTGAAAAAAATTGTTAAAATTAGTTTACAGTTTACTTTAATCAGTTTATAGTGCATACCAAACAGTGCAGGGCAGGATCACCTCATCAAAGGTTTTCAGGGAAGTGACCAAATAAAGGATTGCTCAGCTTGGACATTTCAGTAGATAATTATCTTAATGAAGGATCTCCAAAGGACAGAGACAATGTCTTTGTGTGTGTGTCTGTGTGAGAGAGGGCAATAATCACAGAGTGAGAGAGAAGCTAGCACGGCTGCCTACTGTGGCAGCAGCCAACAGGCATTTCCTGTAGCAAGCCAAGCATGCATGAGATCAAAGTGTGTGTGGGAGTGTGAGTCTGTGAGCATGTATCAACTGAGTCTTCAGGCCTACATGCAGTAACAATTAAAGGTAGGATGGACAGAAAGGCAGAGACAGCGACAAACAGCATAATGGGAGGGGGGTAAGAAAATGTACTATGGGCTGTTTGGGCACATCTGTATTGCATTACTGGCAAAAAAAAATGCACACAAAAAGCAGGATGGAACAAAGTTTAAATAACTCTGTGGGAGAACCCTTAGTAAGACCAATATAATTTCAGCTCACATGTGTTTCATTCCATTCTTGTGCACAGTCATTGAAAATAATCTCACAAACAAAGTTGATTACACCTCCAGTTTATCACCATATAAGAACAAGCTACTCTAAAACTTACAATGTGCTTTGGCAAATAGAAGCAATAAAAAACACAAAACATGTAAAACTACAAGAATGGTGCTTTAAAGCAGCAAAATGGTATTCAGTGCTTAACTGCATTGAAAACTTTGACAAATAATCGCCTTGTAAAGTTAATAAGACGAATGTCCTGGCAAACAGTTGTGTATTTGCAATATTTAGTCAAATCAAATCAATCAATCAAAAGTAGCACTGACATTCATAAAAAGGAGAATGAGAATCGTTTGATGATTTGCAGTTTGTAAAATCCTTGCAGCCATTAAGAGTTGTGTTTTTTCCCACCTGAAGAGGTAAGTCCAATGTTTCACTCTCCATTTTACCTGCATTTCTCTACTGACTCCAGAGAGAAATATCTGGCACTTTAGCAGCTAACTGCTGCCCTGATTGCCATCCAGTAGCCAACTGTGTTTGCTGTTTTGTTAAGTTAAATACCTTTTTGTTATCAAAAATGAGAGTGAAGTGTGAGTGAGTGAGGAAGAAAAGATAAATTAGCTGATTCAACACTGCCTATAGAGGAAGTATTGAGTATCTCAGAGTGTCCGAATGTAAAAGCGATGCCACCAATGGATGATCGTGGCATGGAGTGTAACTATTCCAAAACATATTTATTGCAGTCGTCATGATCATGAATAGCTTTGTGTCTTGCTGTGCTTAGAGAAACGATATGGGTACAGAACCCACTGATAGTCCAGTGTGATCTCACTGCAGTAAAAATCCATGAAGTAGTCCTCCATTGTCTAAGAAATAATCCAATGTTTACCAGCCATGACATATTACATGGTGTCCAGTAAGCGGATCTCGCCACTCTGTAAAACAGGAACCACAATTGCGCATATGGCAGACAGCCTCGGGGTAACCATGGCAACGGGCCTGATGGCAGATGTCAGGACAGGTGATAGGTGCTGAACCAAGGGGACAGCCGCTGAACCAGTGGAGGTTGAAACAAAACCTACAGACAGTGTTTTAAGGAAAAGGGGGTCAAAATTGGCTGAAATACTAATTACCATTTTAGAAAATTTAATTCAATAATCAAGATATGACTGTTGTCCCATTAGCCTTGTAAAGCCAGCTGGGAAATCTCATGTTCATTTTCCAACTTGCTGTTGTCGGAGTTTAGTAAAATACAGATCTGCAATTTCATTAGGGTTGAAAGATATTAAAGAAGTGACATTAAGATGTCTGTTGTTTCTGTAAAATATACTGTAGTACGAAACGATATTCCTTTTAGTACAATCTGGAGAAATTCCACTACATAGAGTCCATGCAGTTTGTTACAATCATTTTGGGAACTTTAAAAGTCTATCCTCTTCTGAGAAAATAAAATTATCTGTCTACTTTGACCACAGTTGGTTCCGCCCTCTGCCATCTTTTCAATTAGAAATGATTCTTGTATTCAAGTTAATTACATTTATAACATCAATTAATAAATTCATTTAGCTAACAATGTCAAAATGTTAAATTGAGCAGGTTTCAAATAAACTCACTTTTCTTGTCTTGTCTAGTCTTGGAAAATTAAGATCTTTTTCTAAAGGAAAGTTGCAGCATAAGTTGAAGCAAAATTTGAGTTGCATTGCCTTACTTGAGACTACATGTCCTGCGATGTCATTAATTCCAATGGCACATGGCCTTGTCCAGGCTAAAACAATATATTGTGCAGCTCTAAATTGCATTGCCCTCCCCCTTTTTTTTTTTAACATCAAAGTTGAGGAAAAATCGATGTCAATGAATAGAAATTGAAAATTGACCAATGACAAAAAAGCAAGGGGTGAATTTTCCCAATTAGATGGAAGGAGCGTTTATGTTTATGTCAAGGATAAGAAAAGTAATTATTTATAGTAATCAGTTGTATAACCTACTACAAATGACGCTACTTCAAAGCAAATACCTTGAACCATGTCATACCTAAATTACAATCAAATGACCAATTTTACACTGGCTTTGCAAGGCAACTGTAAAGTTTAGTTTTTTTGTTTTTTTTGTGATGTGGATACCTGTGATCTGGTGTGATTGGAAGCCATATGTTAGTTCTGTTTTGAGCAGCTGCCATAACAGTACCATCACTTCCTGACTTCATTTGTCCCATCCGTTCCTGTTGTAGTTGACCACTGAGAGCAGAGTTTTTGTCCAAATCAAAAGTCACCCAGTCCTGGGTAGCCCAGTGGCGGGGTAAGGAGGTGATTGGAGGGCAGGTGCGAGTGATGCTATTCAAAGCTTGGTCACTGGATGACATCAGCTGTTGCTGTGTGTGAAAGTAGAACCGAAGATAGTGCGGCCCATTGAAGAACCAGTTGCACCCATCTTTGTCATAACCATCCGTTTGAAAGCCAAATGCATCAAACCCACCGCGATCCAAACCAAATGGGTCAAACCCATAGATATTGTAGCCTTTGTCACTAAAGAGTTCATCCATTATCTTGTCTCTTTGTGCATTGGTAACTCCCTCATGTTTTTTACTTCTCTCTTCATGCTCATCTTTCTTATCATTCTCAAACACCCCATCCTTACGCATGCCAAACCAGGTGACGTTAGAACGGTTGAAACCATAGCGGTTGAAACCAGATACATCATAGCCATCCTGATCAATAAAGTCCCGGTTAAAACCATCTTTGTCATAGCCCCACCTGTCCCAACCACTCCGGTCATAGCCATCACGGTCATATCCGTATCGGTCGAAACCATTGCTGTCAAACCCATCAAAGACGAATCTATTTTTGAGTGATCCCTGTTTTTCATATTTCTGATTTCCCTTCGGGCTCCTTTGTAGTGATGTAATATTACAAGGTGCACCAATGGTTATGGGCACATATACAATACACATCTGCTGCTTGGAAGAAAGGACATCTTCAGGGG